>CM034538.1:26719946-27003020 GCA_020002185.1 Paraescarpia echinospica | reverse complement strand
TCCCTCCTCGTGGTGTTGTTTTTGGTTTTCTTCTTTAGAAGTAAACTCCTCCTCAGACTCTTGAAGAAGTCGTGCTAGCTCAGGTCCAGCTATCATCCATTCAGAAGTATGCTTATCAGGGATTTGAGAGTTGTGAGGACTGCATTCTGCTGGCATCCAGATGAGAACGACGCAACGAAGTTTAGAACGGATAATATCGTCACGCACAATTCTGACAGCTTTCGCCAAAATCAATGCATCCCCATAATAGTCTGACTTCAAACTGTCTTTCATCAGTTCCTGCATGCCTTGCTTGAAGACAAGCAATACATTCGTGCCATCACTTTGCTCCTGTGCTTGTGGAAAGGACCTCAGAACATGTTCCTTAAAACGAAGATCGATCATCTCTCTACCAATACCAATGTCGGGCAGGCGATTTTTTTAAAGCTTACGCAGAATGAATATTTGAAATAGAAGGTTCCACCCTCTACATAAGTATTAACATGCGTGATGAGCTCAGCAAAGTCTCTTGCTTTCAGTTGCTTCTCTTCCACGTCACTTTCATTGTAGTCTTGGCTTCTCCTCAGACAGGAACGTTGGCGATTTCGCAGTCCAGTCAAACAAGCAAAATTATACTTTGCATCAATTGAAACGAGTTCACCAGCATCAATTCTGGTCAGTATAGAGCTGTTTCCTACATATCTGCGGCCATGTTTCTGATCTTGGTGTCGGCCTGAAGAGTTGCAAAGACATGTAGCTGCCCATCACACTTGTTGCAGAATATGCACGTGCCAGTATCCGCGGGCATGGAGCGCTGACGTCGTTTGGCTACAGCACCAGTCTAGCGGCTCTCTCCCTCTTCCTTGCTCTTTCCAGTTTCCCCCCATTGAACTTGGTAGGACATGTTTTATGCCACCGTGCACGATGCTGAATAAACTGGGCCTTATCCATGTCCTCACTAAACTTAAGTGGGACCGGGGTCCCCCAACTGCCTGAATTCGCTGACATTGTCCAAAAACGTTCCATATGCCGTGTGTTGATGCACATTAAGGGGGTATCGGAGTGTTTCTGAGGTTGTCTGCTGACATATTGCGCACAAAGTCCAGTCCATTGTTCGCAACTCCACACAATGGACAGTCTGAAATAGAAAGAAGTATTATTTTGTATGGAAACGGCGGTGTTTTTAATCCGGTTTAACGTATATAGTGCCGCCTAGCCGCCATGAGTGATAAGCAACCTGGACAAAAATACGTTCGCGGGTTGCAGAAATCATCTTGCGTTATCCCGTCGCAGTTGCGTTATCCCTGTATCGACGATTATATATCAGCAAGTTACCAAACACCAGCAATGTTATCTGGATTAGTTTTTCTGCAAGTCAGCCAGTTCTAAGTACTACGTAGGGCAGTTAAAACCATCGTGCACCCGGTGGCGAACAGGCTAAAAATGAAGCAAAATAACCCTTTATTGACCTCCGGCGACCCAACTATGGCTCGGAATGGAAATCCGATAGAAGATTCGTGATTAACGTGCAAAAGTATATATAGATCCCGAATTACACGACAATCGGAGCATTTAATTAAAATACACAACTTGTCAATGTTTTCTTTAAAAAAAAAAATTTAATGGCTGAAACAGGCTTCAGAAAGGTCACATTACTTGGCTCCAATCAAATTATGAAAAGGTATGGCAATATTGCATACAAACGTACACTCTCGCGCACACACACACACACCTTTATGTCAAGGCCTGCTTTTTGTGAGTGTAGCATTTCTGCTATTTGTGGATGTTTAAATCAACTTTCCTTAGGTTTAATTTGGTAAATGAGGGAGGTCAAGCCAATAGATAGGCAGATTGTTGACCAACCGCCTTAGTTACGTAATTACAGCAACTCGGTTGCAGATGCGCTCAGTGGGGCGTGGCATTCTGTTGCTAGCGTTTTTAGGCAAGCAGGTGGTTTCACTGTATCTTAGAGGGTGTTCCACAATGCCTAGCCTAGCTTGAATTGTATATTGTATTAGCCAATAGAAATGATGAAAACCTATCATATGATGTGTAAATAGGTCCGTTTATATAAACGTCTGACATACGCATTTCGTCATCTGGGCGCTGGCGAAGGACTGTGACAGATCCAGGGTTGAACGGCACAAGTCACCCTGCTGCCTAGAGAATGGTAAAAAAAGTCGTGAAGCGTGGTGGGAATCGTTAACGTGGGTTACGTTCCCAAGCTTTCGTGTGTGCAATATTCAGCGTCCAGAGTGACTGTTCGAGCTTCGAAGAAGCAATCCCGCCACGTCAGCGGTTTATTGAAGCAATTTTCCGGTCGGCCAAGACGTATTTGCGTCGATGAGCGATAATCGCGACGCGCTCATCCAAGCTCGGGCCATCCTCGAACAGCGGTCTCCCAGCGACATCGTCCGACAGTGTGACGGAATGCGACTCGTGAATTCGTAGCGGCCGGCGGTAAGCGTCTACCGACCGGCGTCGTCATTCACGCGACCGTATTCTACTGATATCGCAATCGTTTGCGACCGTACGAGACAAGTCGATCATAGCACGGACGCGACTCGAGAATTCGCGGCGTACGGCGGCAAGCGTCAATTGCCTGGCATCATCACTCGTGCGGCTGAGATACACCGTTCTGATTGTATTCTGAGCTCGGCGTGTTGACTTCAATAAACGTTCGTGTAGATTCGAGATGGGACTAGCCCAATGTAACTATCTATTTTCTAATTGTACGTATCTATTATTTGCTGTATTATGAATGGTAGTTATATGTGGTTTTGAAGTGAGGTATAATTACTCTTCAAGTATTCATATATATATATATGTGTGTGTATATATATATATATATATGTATATATATATTTGTTGTAACCGATTCCTGTAATGACAGTCCGCGAGGGCTGGCTGTATGTTGTGTATTTATCTTATGGGATTTATTCTTAGATAACATTTGACGCCTAATGTTTGGTCGTGTAGTGGAATAATCCACCTTAGAAAGGAAGAGGAATTGGATAACTGAAAGAATAATTGTATCTACTTTCTTAGTTAGATATATTCAAAGTTTCAGTGTTATTGTTTATTATGTTCTGTTAAGATTTGGGTTCGGGATTTCTTTATTATTCTTATTTTTGCTAATCGAGATACTTACCAAAAGGAAGATATCTTGTAATAAAGTTTATTAAATTTTCCTCGTTCTTTGTTGCTTGTTCACGATAACCGTTCTTTCTCGTATGCATTGACCTTGATATATAAAAACCCTACAAGACCTGAGCCATCTAGTGTACGGAGACCTCATTAATCCGTGACAGTGAGATGCTGGAGGAAATACTTAATGAAAATTAAATACTAATAAGTAATAACATTTTTAAATGAAGATTTAAATGAAATTGAAAGTTGGTTGTAAATTTGTCAATTTAATCAATTAAGCCGTCTGGATAAAGTAATCAAATGAAACTTGACTTTCTGGAAATACTAATTAACAAATAATAGTTAATTGCAGTATCCCATACACACAAACTACAAATCAACATCACGCATTTATCATATAAAATATATTAAATTCATTTATCAAATTATTCAATTATTTCACTAACTTTAATTGTATTAAAATAATTATTAAATCATGTGTTGGTAATGTTGTATGTTACATTAACATATAACTGCATTTGTGTAAGAAATGGTTAAGTTACCTAAGTAATATGAATATAATATTAGTAACCAATTTTAAACTTTCTGTTAATGTTAATTGATTAAATTAACTTACGTGTATTAATAAGTTGAAAATAATACCTATTGATTCAGCGTCATTACACCATAGAGTTGTTAAAATATCAAATTTTTTCATAATTTACGGAATTTGAATACTACTGCCTGTTGTTGTTCCTGTCAAAACCGTTGCACTGCGTAACCGAATCTTCTTTTCAGCCTTCGGTGTTGTTTTCTTGATGTATCATTTATTCTATGAGAGGATATAACAGTCTTTGGCCCAGTGTTTGTCGAGTCTATTTTTGAAGCAGTTTAGAGAAGGGCTGGCGACGACGTTTTCAGGTAGTGAGTTCCAGTCGTCTGCAATTCTGAAGGATTTTTTTAGCTGAGTGCTTGCTTCTTTTCTTGAATAACTGTTGACTGTGTCCTCTGGTATTCAACGTCGTAGGAGCAGTGAAGAAGAGGGTTTGATCCACACAGTCAATTTGGTTATTGTAACACGTCGCCACGTCGTCTTTTGTAAGTGATGATTGATTAAGTGTCTTCAGATGGTCTTTATATGGCTTGTCTTTCAATGATAGCACTAGTTCTGTAGCTCGGCATTGGATTTTTTCGATTTCAAGACAGTCCCTCCTCGTATATGTTGCCCAGATAACATTTCCGTATTCGAGATGGGGACGGACCATTGTTTTGAAAAGTATTGGAATGATCGTTACATCCAGGCATGTAAATGTTTTTTATAATCAGTCCAAGCATCCTTGTTGATTTGTTGATGGCACTCTTAATGTGGGGTTGGAACGTCAAGTTCTGGTCTACTTGGACTCCCAGATCTGTCTCAGCTTCAGTGGCTGTCATTATCACGTTGTTCATGGTGTACGGTAGTTTCTGGTTCTTATCCCCAAGGTGAAGCACTTCGCACTTCTATTCGTTGAAAGTTAGCTGCCACTTGGTTGACCACAGAGTGAGTTTGTTCAGATCTTCTTTTAGTTCGTCTTGAACTGTATGGTTTGTGACTTCTCTGGATATCTTGGAGTCGTCTGTAAATATCATGGCTTTCTATTTCATCATACAGATTATTTATGAAGATGACAAAAAGTACTGGACCAAAGACACTGCCTTGGAGATGCCATTTTTTACACCAGTGCATGACGACGCTTTCCCGATGTTTTCGGTCAAGGAGAAAATCTTCTATCCATTTGTGGACTTTTCCAATGATGCCAT
Source organism: Paraescarpia echinospica (assembly GCA_020002185.1). Taxonomy (NCBI): domain Eukaryota; kingdom Metazoa; phylum Annelida; class Polychaeta; order Sabellida; family Siboglinidae; genus Paraescarpia; species Paraescarpia echinospica. Next base: position 26,998,112 of record CM034538.1, on the reverse strand, counting down.
ATGCCTCCACCATTCTTAAAAGTCTGTGATGAGGTAATAGTGATGTTTGTTATTTGCCTTTTTAAAGTGCAGGTCTATTGATATATTCTCATCTAGGCTTCTTGTCCACAGTTCAGTTGTAGCAAGAAGCTGTGTTATGCAAGATCTACCAGGCACGGAACATGTTGTGCATCACAGAAAAGTTCATGGGACATCATGTGATTTATAATTTCATCCTTGATTATGTTCTCCATCACTTTACAAATGACTGATATGAGACTGATGGATCTGTGATTGGCTGGGTTGGTCTTGTTACCAGTCTTATGGATTGGTGTGATGTTGGCTGCTTTCCAAGTTGCAGGGATGGTGCCTTCTACCATTATCTTATTGAAGATGATACTGAGTGGTATGCTGAGTACGTGTGATCATTCTTTCAGCACCCGAGGATGTAGCCCATCTGGACCGGCTAACTTGTTTGTCTTGAGCTTGACCACCTTCTCTTGTACAATCTCCGGCGTTATGGTGATGCCATGTAAGAAGTTGTTGTTATGCTTGGCATCTAGATGATGGATGTTGTTCATGTTCTCCTCAGTGAACGCACTTGCGAAGAAGTCGTTGAGTGTTTCTGCTTTCAAAGTGTCATCTGTTATGTTTTGTCCTTCTTGCGATTGGAGATGGTGAGTTTCGATTTGGTGTATCTCCAGAACGCGTTTGGATTCTTCTTCATGTTCCATGCTATGTCGTGCTCAAAGGCTCGGCACATGTGAGGCTTGTCAGTTCATTTATTTAGTTTGAGCTCTTACATAGTCTATATATTCTCCCGTTTGGCAGTATCTTTTCCATGCGTGGTATTTCTTTTTCACCTGCTGTTTTGTTCATCCACAGGTGTTTTTGTTTATGCTTTCGAGGTTTTGACTTAGGGATGAATATCCCAATCGCCTCTGTTAGGGTGTCGAAGAAGACTCACCAAGCTTCTTCAACTGATTTCGCAGTTAATATATCAGTCCAGTTGATATCGCACATATATGACCTCATGCTGTTGTAGTCACCTCTGTAATATTGAGGTTTTTGTTTGTTGACGGTGTCCCACTCAATGTCTGGAAGATTGAAATATCCCGCAACCACCATATGGGTTGGTTTTGTGGTTGATACTTCTCTAAGCAAGATGCTCATATAGCTATTGTGTAGTATTTGTTATGATTTCAGAGTAAACACCATTCTTCACACTGGTGGGTTGAGGTGTGTAAGACAGTATTATGGTTAGAAATATATAACTATGTCAACAAGAAATAATCCATTACTTTCTTCCTTCTACAGACGTGAAACGTTCATGACCGGCTGTGCGGTCATCTTGTTCGGTAGAGAGGCGGCTTATACAGGTTTATCCTGTTAGTGTTGGTTACGGCGTCGTGATTTGGGGGCCTGGTTTATAAAGAACGAATGCAACATTCATTGGACTGAGTTACGTTTCGCAGTTCAAACGGTTTAACGACACCGTTTGTTGACTCGGTGAAAGGAACCTTCCCTTGGTTCCTTTCTGTATTGGACACTGTATGTTTTATTCTAGTGTTCTTTTATAATTCTGGGCATAAGAGTGTATTATTTCTTTTATGGCTCACGCATTGTTTCTATTAGTTATTGTTTAAATGACAAACACTATTAATAAACTTGACTCATGTTTAATTTATAAAAAAATGTTAAAGATTATTCTTTAAAATGTGATCTATGTCAGTCAGATTTTCATAATACGTGTGTAAACTTAACGCAATATCAATTTTGGTTAATTCGTAGAAAAAATATTTTGTACCACTCTTGTTGCGAGGTTTTTCCTTTTCATTAGTGACGATGAATGTAAATTTAAAAATTCAACGACTGAAGGAAATTATAACATTCACAAACTAGTTGATAAATGTTCTTACTTTAATTTAAACACCTTCCACTATTCTGATTATAATAGTTTTTATTTTGAAAATAATATTGATCTAATTAAAAAACATTATAATAAATTATCATCAAAATGTGAGTAGTACTCTATTTTTCAATTCAATGAATAAAGTTAATGGATTATCATTTATACATTTAAATGCAAGAAGTCTGAAAGCATATATACATAAAATAAACATTTTACAAATTTAAAATGCTTGTATATTTAGTGAATAATATCGGCTAGTCTTTTTTATAACTTGCGCATTGCTTGTTGTCACTTTTAATAACAATATGTACTTAAGCTATGTTTTTTCATACGCGCATGCACGCGATGACGCACACAGATAGATAACCCATACACACGCACACGTACACACTCACAATGTTCTACGACCCTTAGACACGCATGCATGCAATAGCGCACAAAGATAGATATTACACGGGCATGCATGCAATAGCGCACAGAGATAGATATGTACTCAGGTGCATAAAACTTTAAAATATGGTATTCTTGTTCGTTTTCTCATACACGTACATACATATAATGACACATACGTACCCCACTACAAAAAGGCGCCGATTACGCATGCACTCCCTCTCTAAGAGGGCCCATGATCCACCATACACACACCCTACCCACGAAAAACGATCGTCATCCTATATACAACTACTGGCGATCATGATAACAATGCGACACCGAACTTCATTAGTATTTTATAATTGACATATGTATATAACATTTCAATAGTGTGGATGTAAAACATGTTACTACTACGACATTTCACCTTCTTATATATTTAATAAGAAATTGACGATGAAATAAAATAAAGTTTTACAACATGTAAAGACAGCTGTATTGTATATATATATATCTGGGCATGCCAATAAACTATCCAATGAACATCGCCGTACACTTCCTTTAACAGAGACCCACTCAGTTGCAACTTGAGTGATAGTACCACTTGAAGTCAAGTGCTGCTCAAGAGTGACATCATGTGATTGATATATATCTTCTTAAATACGCAATAACCACTTTCGCGCAAACAGTCGGAACATTTGTCTCTCCTGTGATCACGACGATGTCTCCGTATATCTTGCTTGTACTGTGCGTTGTCGCCGCTGTGCAAGGAAGACCCCAGGATGGCGAATCGAAGCACTGGGCTCTGATCGTGGCGGGATCCAAGGGCTACACCAACTACCGTCATCAGGTATGTAGCTGTGTCGTGTTCATGTACACATAAACGTGCTCGAATTGTTCAAACATTGTAGACCTTGTCCTTGTTATGAAGTTTGATCATGAGTCATCTTGTCATGCCTGTTTGCTTGTTGCCGTTAAAGCGACGATATATATTCCTCGTTTATTAATATTCACTAGCTTAAATACCCATACGTGGAGCAACGAATTAAGCACAACCCTGTATTTCTGCGCCCACACCCCAAATCCTTCCGATGTTTAAATACTTAAAAGTTTAAAACATGCGTACTTTCACAGTCAATATATTCTACCTCTAAACCTACTAATAGCATAGTGATATATCTGGGTTTTTTAACATTCAGTTCACATCTACACTTTGTCTTCACGTTTTGTATATGCTTTATATTACAATTTGCTACATCCTACATTATGAAACATACCTTACCTATACACGTAGCCCTAGAATTTGTTTTGGGCGACCACCCCTTCTGCACAGTCAAAGCGGTCGTTCAAAACTGGTGGTCGTCCACGGCAGATTTCCGGTATACAACGAGGTTATTTAGAGGTACTGGATCTGGCGGATATAAACTGGACAATATTAGTTCAGTTTATATTGTTATAAATTTGGGGATAAATTTCCCGTTCTATATTTATTTAGTACTTACTACTCTATTCAGGGTAAATTTGTACGTTATCGCTTGCTAGCTCATCATCATAAACATTCGTATCCGTTCACTAACACACAATGTGCTTCCAATGTTTGGCAAATTTGATGGCGATATCGTTGGCCATCGTCAGTTCTTGGGTAGGGCATGGACTCTCCATCATATCGCAGACCAGAAAATGTTGCATGGTCTGCCTAATGCCACAGTCACAGTTCTCATGGTCGTTGGAGTAGCGCCATTTGATCATATTGGTTCTCGACCGGTCAACCTGTGTACGTAGTTGGTTTTGCGCTGTCCAGGTTGTAAGAACCTGTCATAAGTAGCTTGTATAACAATAACTGTTTGGCTGGTAATTGCTAGTTTGGTCGAGAGAATTGGTTAATTTGTAATTGCTTGAATTGTTGGATTCTGGTTGTTAAAGCGATGCCCAATGTAGATGGCATTAAGCGGTCGTTAATATATTGTATAATGTGCACTGTGTGTTGTTTGCTTCGTGTAGAGATAATTAAATACCATTAGTAAGCAGCTTGGTCTTGCCAAGATGGACATTGGGAATGAACGCAGCTATTGTTTCAGATCAGTGACTGTGGGATATCTCAAGTTACTTAGAACTATTTCCTGGCTGGATAGTGTTAAGTGTTCGCAAATCATTAAGCTGCCAGTGCGTCTGGACACAGTTAATGTTTCTGTGTCTGTCATTATAACTTGTTTATTTAATTAGTAATGTACTGAGATGCGGGGAACGACAAACGGAGATCGGACAGTAAATCTTTCATTTGAGATTGTTTGCTGAATAGACCCATAAGGTGTGAATATGCAGTGGTGTACTGTTGTATGGATTTTGAATAGATAGAATGGCAATAACATGATCGAGGAGAACCAACGAGCATATACGCCCACGCTATAGATCGTCCTTGGAATCTTCGTTTGATTTTAATGTAATTGAAAACCCATCTTTAGTCATATTCAAGAATAATCCTGAACGAAGTAAGGAGGAAACCTAAGTACGACGGGATGGTTCCTACATTTGGCGAGCGCGCCAGGATGCTATTTTTCCCGACATTTTAATGTTCGACGAGCCCACACCATGTTCGATTTTTTACCAACATTAGATTAATATGATATGTGAAAGAAAATGATGTATCTACATTTTGGCGTGCGATTTTAGGTTGTTTTTATAAATTATCTGTCGCCGCCTACTGGCTGTTTCACGTTATACCGGCGAAGTCAAACCATACACAGACAACGTCAAATTCTGCGCCGGCATCAAAAGGTTATGTTCCGGCAACGTCAATTCCTGCTGCAATTGTAACAATTCATGCACCGGTGACGACGACCCGTATGATACCTACCGGCATGGAAGAAGCCCCGTGGCCAGAGCACGGAGTATCGTTTCCCGAGAGAGACTCGACGAAGCCATCGAAGCTTTCAACGAGCTAGATAAAGGTCACTGACAGGACCTGACCGACGACCGTCGACGTCGAACGATGTGCGACGTTTACCGATGTGCTACGTCCACCAATGTTCGACGTCGAACGATATGCGACGTCCACCGATGTGCGACGTCCAACGACGTGCGACATCCAGCGATGTGCGATGTCCAACGATGTACTACCGCGAGATGAGAACAACGGATAACCCGTGGGAATATGGGCTGGGATCAAGATAAAACATTACTTGTTCACAAACATTTTGTATGTGTTTATAGAATCATTTCGAAAAATAAAAGGTACATGTGTATTAAGTTATGGTAATAAGACAGATTGTTTTGGAATTGCATTGTGTTGCAGAGAAGGGTGTTGTTTCAACGAATAGGAAAGTTAAAGGAATTTATAACAAGTCTAAATTTTCCATTAGCGACCGAACACCCAGCTGAGGGTATTCCTGTAAAAAAGTTTAACTAGATATGATAGGGAATGTTAACACAGTGAGTAACATGTATTACGTTATCACGGGGCAGTTGAGATTTCGCACAGGGTTATTGAGGGTTCAAATTTACTTAATAAATGGCAACGTATTGTTCGTTACATCTGATGTGTAGGATTGTTTTTCTGAGACAATTTGCCATACTCGTTTTATGTACATTCCTATGTAGAGTTCAAATTTAGTTTGTAGTTGACAATGACACACAACTGGTGAATCTTTATCCATAGTATATTATATAAGTGTCACAGTGTCCTGGTTGCTGATTGAGGTGGTTGAACAGGGACCGACCTGTCAGGACCACAACGTAAGAGTTGTGAATTTTCTAGTCTCCATAGTGAACGAGGCGTGGCATTTAGAACGGACACCATTTGGATTTTGGTCATGGTTATTTGACAAATTGACGAACACATTACGTTTCGAATTATATTTTGACTTCGTATAGCTACACTAAAATATAACGTAAATCACAGGACGAAATGTCAGGAAGATGTTCCGAATTGCCAACGGGGGTGTTGATATACAAATTGCGGACCTTGCAATTGTTGCTTTTAAATTGTAACTGCGAGTATGTTAATATTTCAAAATTGCTTTAATAAATAGGTATGTTTATTAAGGCTTGTTCGAATTAGAGAGTTAGCTCCAGGAAGGTGTTCATTGAGGCCGTGCAACCGGTTGGACGTGTTTGAGGAGATTCGATTGACGCAACACGTTGTATTTTCAATTAGTGATAATCTGACACTTTAAACATAGGGACGCCGTGTTTAAACCAAGCTGACTAGTCTTCAGAACGGAATTGGGGGAAACTGATTTTTTACCATCTACTTACAGGCCAAACACAATGCCGAGCTCATTCCACGGAAACTTTGAGATTATATATGTTACTGGTATCGATGGTCACGAAGTCACTCGAAATTCCTGTTCCATGAAAATACTTCCTCAAGTTCCAACTCCAATCAATGACACTCAGGCCCAATAAGTGAACAATCAACCTACTGAAACAGATGACCATGGAGACGCAATAGCCAAACCGAACTGCTCTTTGCGTTCTGCTCTCCGCGTTCTATATAATGATTTCAGAAACCGTGCCACGTGTTAGCACATACAAATGAATGCAAAGTATGAAAACACTTTCACTTGCACATTAACGTTACAATAGCAGAGCGTCGCGTGGTTTCTCAGAAGACATATTGTAATTAAGTCTTTTGTAGTTACATTTAGCTAGTAAAGTAATTGATTTGATTACAGCTAGAAGCTTAATCTTAGGTTGGAGGAGATGTAGTGTAGTGCCTCTGGCGACAACTCGTGAATTAAAGGGGGTTATGAAGTTGGCTGCCATGTCATGTGTTATGTATTCGCCAGCCTACGTCACAATATCATAAATCACACAACACAGACACATAATCTTCTTCGTCTGAATCCATCAACAAATATCTCACGGACATACAGTATAAGACTGATGGTTTGGACACGTTTCTTGTATGCCAAAATACAACCTTGTTGATCAAGCAATGAATCAATCGAATTGAAAGCTATTGGACAGAAGGAGTGAGAAGACTTGGAATGATACTGGGCTTTCAGTGTTAACGACAGAGCCGAACGCCAGGGCTGGAGTTGCGCAACATCCCGAAGGATATCGTAGTCAAAATGGCATATCTATGCGTTTATGTCATGTGGAATTTTCATTCTCTTGTTGCATGTACAACATCCAACAGCTACTATCGAATCACTGTTAGACGACCGCCTCTTCCGTGTCCATTTCAAAAGCACAGTATAGCAAGCAGCGGCACCATGATATTCAAGTTTCACAAGGTTTATTCGTCGATATTTGTAGGCGGACGCTTGCCATGCGTATCATATTATGTTGAAGCACGGCATTCCAGAGGAGAGAATTGTTCTTATGATGTACGACGATGTAGCACACAGTCGACGGTGAGTATACGGTGTCTCATTACCACTCACAACGGATCTACATCTATCGACTTTCGTGGTTGACGAAAGCTCTTCTTCATACTTACTGGATATTAAATAACATTTTCGGCTGTTTGTAAAAGCAAATTCACAATTTGTATTTCAACCACTTCTGTGATTCCCATAATATCGGATACCTAAATGATTGGTTCTTTCAAAACAAATGTATCTGGTTTCCTCTGCGAGAATCATACATTTTTTAAGAATCTTCTACAATTTCAATAGTTGTTGGTACATACTTATACAATCAGATATGAGAGAGCTAAACTATAGCACCATCACTAACCACGTATAATTATAATCTCAGTTAATGTGGACAAGCCAAATAAACATTATTTTCGTGAATAAAATCTTGTATACTGCTGTATTGATGATATGTCACATTTGTACAGTAACCCAACTCCGGGAGTCTTGATAAACCACCCAAATGGACCCGATGTCTACGGGGGTGTGAAGATTGATTATCGTCAAAGGGTGAGCGGTACATTTTGAAATTAGATAGAAAGTACATTCAAAATATACCCAACATAATACGCAATGTTATTTAGGCAAATAAAAATTGAATGAGATATGCATTTTGCTTCACCCTGCTACTTAGTAAATATTTCCCAGAAGCCATTCGCTGGAATCGACCACACGTGCGCATTCTTTTAAAGCGATTACCAGAATAAAGTGAAACGGGTAATCAGCGTATGCATAAATATTATTTTGCTGCTCATTGTTAACGACAACAACTGTGACCCCGTTGTAGGATGTCACGCCGACAAACTTCCTAAACGTCCTGCTCGGTAAACAGGAGGCAATGAAAGGGATTGGCTCGGGAAAGGTCATCAACAGGTATATGCTCCAATACACGCTAATACACGTGCACGCACACACGCACACTCGCACACACTCACACTCTCACACAGACGCGCAAAGATACAAGCACAATTCAAAGAGAAGCTATGAACAACAATTAGCTAGTAATATAAAACATGACAACAAGAGTTTTTATGCGTATGTTCGATGGAAACAGAAAGTTCAAGATAAGGTCGGTCCTCTAGAAGATAGTGCTGGAAATATAATATCAGAGGGATTCTTAATGGCAGAAGACCTGAATGAGTATTTTAGTTCAGTGTTTACCAGGGAAGATATTAGTTCACTGCCAGTACCAGAGGCTAAGTTCAAGGGGGCAGATTCAGACTATTTAGGACAATTGATTGTAACCCCGGAAATGGTAGCTAAGAAAATAAGGGCTATGAAGGATAATCAATCACCTGGAGTGGATGGGATTCCGCCCAAACTACTATTGGAAATTGTAGAACAAATTAGCGTACCGCTTGCAACAGTTTTTAATTTGTCATTAGAAGAGGGAGTGGTGCCTTTAGAATGGAAAGAGGCAAACATGATACCGTTATTTAAAAAAGGTTCGAGAAACAAGTCAGAGAATTATAGACCAGTGAGTTTAACATCAGTGATTTGCAAATTATTAGAAAGACTAATTAGAGATCACATGGTGGATTTTCTTGTTAAACATAACTTGATAAACTCATCTCAACATGGTTTTTTTAAAGCGAGGTCATGCCTAACAAACATGTTATGTTTTTTGGAAGACATCACTAAATGGGTAGATGGGGGATCACCAGTAGATATCGTCTACTTAGATTTTCAAAAAGCTTTCGACAAAGTACCATATCAAAGATTACTGCTTAAATTAAAGATCCATGGCATAGGAAATGATATAATAAACTGGATAGAAAAATGGCTGATTGAAAGAAGACAACGTGTAGTAGTTGATGGGGAGGCTTCAAACTGGAAATCTGTATTGAGTGGGGTATCACAGGGATCAGTACTAGGACCTATATTATTCTTAATATATATCAACGATTTGGATGATGAAATAACAAGCAAGGTGTTGAAATTTGCGGATGATACAAAAGTGCTTAGAAGGATTCAAAGTGGTGGAGATAGACAACATTTATAAGATGATCTTGACAAGTTGATCAAATGGTCTGAAAAGTGGCAAATGCTGTTCAATTTTCGGAAATGTAAATGCCTCCACGCAGGACATGGGAACGAAGAGGTAGAATATACAAAGTGGGGTACTGTACTAAGTACTACTATGAAAGAAAAGGACTTATGGTTAACCATTAGTGCTGATATGAAGGTTTCAATGCAGTGCGGAATTGCAGCTTCAAAGGGAAATCAAATCCTTGGATTAATTAGGCGAAATATAGCGTATTACGAAAAAGAACTAATAATACCGCAGTACAAGGCAATAGTGAGGCCTCATTTAGAATATTGTATACAAGCGTGAAGGCCGTATCGCAGGAAGGACATAGATATGCTAGAAAGAGTACAGAGGAGAGCGACTAAAATGATACCAAAACTGAGGGATCTTAGTTATGAAACTCGCCTAAAAGAATCTGGTTTAACAATACTAGAGACCAGGAGATTTTTTTGTTAGTTAAAAAAGATAGAAGGACTAGAGGACATGAAGGAACATTAGCAAAGGAGCAGTGTAGATTAGATATAAGAAAGTTCTCATTTTCACAAAGGATGTAAATGAATGGAACAGATTATCTGCTGATTGTGTGGGTGCTAGTAGCGTGAATATGTTTAAAAATAAAATTGACACATACCTCAGAAGGGCGGGATACACATAGATAAAAGGGTTGGACTCTCGATAAGCCAAAGGGCTTCCTTGTCCACCTGCCACTTAGAGTTAATTCTCTGGGTGGCAATCTTGTTAAATCATGTTAAATCTTATTATGTGCATGCGTGCTTGCGGCTGCTTGTGTGTCGTGATGTGTGTGTGCGTTTGTGTGCGTGTGTGTGCGTGTGTGTGCGTGTGTGTGTGTGTGTGTGCGTGAGTGTATGTGTATAAAGGTCACTGGTCGATACACGTAGTGTTTGTTAGGCCTATATGTGCTATGTTTCATTCCACGGTTAATTTCGGATAGCCTATATTAAAATGGGCGTAGATTAAATTGAGTAAAAAATAAATAATTGAATATTAATCAACAGTTTTATAAACACCTTTCATACGTATATTTGTTATCCTTGGTTTTCACCACTGTAATTTTACTTGCATTGCAGTGGACCGAATGACCATGTGTTTGTGAACTTCGTTGACCACGGAGCCCCAGGGTTGATTGGATTTCCGCGTGGCGCTGTGAGTAATATCATTCTGGGTTATTGCACATTTAAATATTATGGACATCACTGAAAATGAAGTTTAAGTAATTTACATGTTGTGATATTTTCAAAATATGTCAATGGTGTGATCGTTTCATGTGTTATAAACACACGGACGCAAGCACGCACGCACACACATGCACACACAGCGTATTATTTGCGAAGTAAATGAATTCATACTAAAACATATGAAGTTAACTTTTTATTATGCAGAACATTATCAAATGGAATATTCTATTATTTCCAATGTTTTATTTTGGCACTTTACTGCAATAGTAGTGTTTTCTACATTTCAGCTATCCGCCATACGTTTGAACAACGCAATTAAACAGATGTATGCTGAAAAGAGATACAAACAGGTACATTCTAGTGTTACCGTTTATTACACACATACAAACACACACACACGCACACACACACTCACACACACACACACACACACACACACACACACACACACACACACACACACACACACACACACACATTACACACACACGCACGCTCGCTCGCATACTCACACACACACACACACACACACACACACACACACACACACACACACACACACACACACACACACACACACACACACACACACACACACACACACACACACACGCACACCATTAATGCTTGGCTACATATATAATTTCATAATTTCTCACATCTGATTAACACGAAGCTACGTTTTACGTCATAACAATTACGACAACGACGAAAGAATTACATACGACATTCTAACCGTACGTTAAACCACTAGGGTGCTAGAAAACAAAGGCGACAAGACGACAACTTCGAGTTTGTTAAAATCATTAAATTATACCTTTGCGATTTACATTCCGCTGTAATCGGGTAATCTATCCGACTGCTGTCGGAATCGCATAAATAATTGGACATGAGGTGCGACCTTGTCCAATTATGTGTGTTACTCCGCAACCGATTGCATGCTATCCTCAGACACCATTTTATTTAAACGTTCTCGTATTTGCTAGCAACGGTTACCTTAAACACTGTGCTGGAACGGCGGAATATAAATGGATAATACTAATACAATAAAGATTAAAACATGAAGATTAGCATTGCTACAGTGCTACTTTAGATTAACTTTGAAGTCGAAGGATATTCATAACTGGGTGTTTACTGTTTTAAACACCTAGCCCCGCCATATTGCATAGTTCTTTAATTGATGCAAGTTGATTCATCCATATTATCAGACCACTTCTTTACCTTTATTTCCGATGGTTAGCATTTTAATGTTCAAATGTTTATATGAATATCTTACCGCATGTTTCTTCTGTTGCAAAATGTGATAGCGGCTCCATATGGTTATCTCAAAATTCCCACTGTCGTGTCGGCTTGGGGTGGGCGTTATGTCGCAAAACAAAAAGGCTTAATTGTATCCCTCCTATTTCTTACCTGCTAAGTTTAATATGCAGTCAGTTGGTCAATGTCCTTTACATATTTTCCACATTTTGTTTGTCTGTATTTCCGTGATGAGTGAAAATTAACTGTTGTGTTGCAGATGGTGTTCTACGTCGAAGCATGCGAGTCTGGGTCAATGTTTTGGTTTATACAAAAGGACATCAATGGTAAGTATCTGCAGTGGTTTGAGTAAGTATATGGAACAGTGATTTTGCATTATCGATGTTATACAAAAAGGTATTAAACGGCAATGCCCTGGCTTTGAACTTACCATCTGGGACAACTTTTTACCTTTTACCTACTGATAATTTAACAAGATTACCACGCAGAGCAACGCCCTCTGGCTTATCGAGAATCCAACATTAAAAAACACCTGTGATACCGTTTACATGATCAACAAATCAATTTCTTCCATTCAGTTATAGTTCTCTCCTCTGTGAGAACACGTACTTTCTTATGTCTAATCTACACCTTTCCTTCACTAACATTACATTTTCTTAGGTGAGAAAACAATTGTTATGAGTATTTCATATTTCATTTTTGTAACAATTTAACTTTTTAAACGTCTATTTGATACGTTAGTCGTATAAATACATCCATTCTAACGTCAAATCAACTTCTCTCGGAAGGACAGAACGTTGCAAAGATGTATTTATTTCGCACACTCATTGTGTATAACCGGGCACTTATTTATCCAACAGAATCCCATGGGGGAACGTGGCGCGAACAATTTGCTCTAGTTTAGATAAGTGGAATCGAAATGTACTCCCCTTGATTGCTAATTTATAGCATAGAGAGGCAAAACTATTATTGACTGATCCAGAAACTGACGTCACAATTAAAATTATCCGATATATTCATTTGTGTATCAGCCATTTTGCAAGCTTGACGAACCTTGTTGCTAGGCAGCAGGTTGCGTGGGGGATGCGCCACTTCTGCGCATAATCTGGTTTATTATCTGTACGGCCACGTGGCGCATTTTTGTAAACAGCTTTGTTTTACAGTTTATGCAACGACAGCGGCTAATCAATTCCAGTCGTCCTACGCAATCTACTACTCCAAAAAATACCACACGTATCTCGGGGACGTATACAGCGTCAGGTGGATGGAAGACTCGGACGCGGTGAGTAGGTCTATTTAGGCACGTGTCTACAACCCGGGCCCACTAATGTTACCACTGTAACTACAGCGTGTGCAGTCACGCAAAACTATCTGTCAAATATGTAAATTATGTTTGAAAATCATCATCTTTTCCTTGAAGTCAGTCAAATCTGAACATCCCTCAGAAAAAAGGAATGCACTGTGTTTTACGTAGACGTAAGAGATATATTTAAAGTGGCTACGACACGGATTTAAAAAATATATATATTAAGTACGTTTAACATAAACATCACGGATAAGCTCCAATCGTGTGACCTAGTTTATTAAATACGTAAATGTCTACAACTTCGTTAGTGCTTCATAACAATTACAGTGATACACTTTGTGCTCTCAATCATGATATTATGATAAATGATTATGTAATATGAAGATGTGTACACTTTTGATTACCTTTGTGGCCGGAATAGCTATGCGTGATGACTGTTAATTGTACGTTATTTTCTTATGCTTACATCAGGAGAACCTCAAGAAAGAAACACTCCAGAAACAATATAAACTTGTGAAGAGTGAGACCAGCACCAGTCATGTGATGGAGTACGGAGAAATAGCAAGTACCTATGGCAAATAGTGACCGTGATCAATGGGTTTGAAAAGCAAAATATCGGTTACCTGATTGGCTTGTTTTTTTAATGTTGCTTATTGTAGTGAAAGAGCGCAACACCACATTCAATAGAGGGTGGTGTTGTGTGTGCGTGTGTGTGTGTGTGTGTGTGTGTGTGTGTGTGTGAGTGTGTGTGTGTGTGTGTGTGTGTGTGAGAGAGAGAGAGAGATACATATATATATATATATATATATATATATATAGAGAGAGAGAGAGAGAGAGAGAGAGAGAGAGAGAGAGAGAGAGAGAGAGAGAGAGACAGACAGACAGACAGACAGACAGACAGACAGACAGACAGAAGAGGAAGAAGAGGATGTAGTCGATAATTTATCAGTAATCTTACGTGTATCAACTTCTTCAGAAAATGCTAACATAAGACGTTTGTTTCCAGAGTATATCTGAGGAACCTGTCGGGGATTTTCAGGGTGGCAACAACTATACATCGCCTCAGCCAGTAATACTTCCCAAAGTACCTGTAAGTATATGCATGGGAAACTTATTTTTTGTAAACATAGTTTGTATTTGGGTGTTACAAAAGCTCCTTTATTCTTTATGAAAATATACAATGGAGTACCACTGAAAACATGATATGTTCAAAATCAAATTATGATACGCCATGGCTTGTCATGGCAAACGATGGTTTACCGTGTTTTACTGGTATACCATTTCATATTTATTATTGCATGGCTTACCATGATATTTGCATCAGCCAAAACACCCTGATATTTATCATCGGATATAATGGTATATATTTTATAAGTGATAGTCAACGAAAGTGTTACATTTATCCATCAATTCATCAATAGATACTTCTTGTACGTTGGGTTGTAATACAATTCTTATGACGCGTGCATTTACCAGACTCTTTTTGAACAGATGGACGCCGTGCCATCTTGGGACGTGCCGATGGCCATTCTACGTCACCGACTTGCTGACACCAATGACCTTGATGAAAAGTTGGAGATCATTGATGACATGAAGTTGCTTATCACGGTAACCGAAGTGTTATACTTCAACAGCACAAATAAATATATAAAACACATATATAATTATTATGACAGAAGTTTGTCCGAATTTCTTTATACTTAAGGTAGCATACACATGATTATATTTGCTATATATCGCTCGATTGTAAACACGAGCACTTCAGGGAAACAAGTAAAACAGCATGTAAGTGGTCGGTATATATCGGTATCTTCCACAAGACATTCTAGTGGAGCGCAGTGGCGCAGTGTTTATAACATCCGACTTTCAATCGAGAGAACCTGAGAATCTACGGAGCTCCAGTTCACTCAGCTGTATGAATGAGTACCATACTATAGACAGTGGTGGATAATTGTGTACGAATATTCATCGCACATTAGTAACAATTGTAGCCAATATTCTCTACTTTCTTGCAGAAACACCAGGTGATTCGGTATGCGGTCAGGCAGATCGTTAGGTTCGCCATTCATGATGAACTTCGGGCGGATCGTGTGCTTAGTGAACGCCGCCAACTCTCCGACTTTGTATGCTACGAACCGGCTCTGGAGATGTTTCATGAGCGGTGTTTCAACCTTAACGAGGTACGGACTATTAAGTCGATTTTACTAAATCATACTTTCCGTTACAACTTGCACATTCAAACGCATCTTGTCCGAGACACTTCACCACATCCCTACTATTTTTGTGGGAATTTCTGTATCGACGTACCTGGCATTTGTACTGAAATCTTAACATTGCTGCAACATTTGGTTTGCAAATGTTCACATAATATTTCGAATTTGCTAAACCAATGTGTTGTTTTACCTAAAACTGGTTTTGCTTAATTTGAGATTAACTAAATGGGTGAATTTTGTAACGTTCATGGTCACGTTCAGAAAAAGTTACTGCGCATGCCTCATGTTCTGAATAAAACGGAACGTCAAGATAAACATAGTTATTTCTTTGTCCATCTTTGACAGAACGAGTATGCTCTCAGACATCTGTACACTCTTGTGAACATGTGCGAGGAAGGAGTCTCCTCGGCTACCATCCTTCAGAGCATCCTGACAGTCTGCGATGGCTGGCATCTGTCAGGTTAACTTCACGGAATACTGTCAACAACCCAGGATATATACCCATTATAATGTTGATTTAATTAATGAAAATGCTGCGTCGTTCTATTAACATGCCTTATTCAAATTTATATGGATTGCGTGTATGTGTGTGTTTGCATGCGTACGTCTGTGTGTGCGTTCATGTTCATACAATTAACTAATGATATATGTATTTATTATTTATTATATTCAACTCATATATTGCACAGAGTAGAATAATTATAGTTGTAAGATGCTGAAATCGTGTACTCAACTGTAGACTTATGTGGCTGCATCATTGTATTAGATTAACAAATTGAATACTTACTGCTTATCGATTTTGAGATTAACCAACGCATATGTCTTGATGCGCCTCTCAGTTTGGTTTTATGTGCAACAGAAGTTAACTTCTTGTAATCATTAGTTCTATGTAGATTTGAAACAGGTATGAAATAAAACTGGGTGTCAAGTATTGTGTTTCTGCCTGTATTGCTTGTTTTGTTGCCTGCTATTATCACCGTCCTCATTCCTCTTGCCTTTCTATTCTGGGGGTAGCAATTAAGACAAGATAAAGAAAAAAAAGAACAATAATGCCAACAGCAACAATAACAATAGCAGCAAAATCATTAGACAATGGAATACCACTACAGCAAACAAACCTTGAGACGGTCTCAATGCTCAACTTGGGCAATTATTGACCTTTCTTAAGGTAAGAACTTAAGGTGTGGTAAGGTAAGAACTTAAATGTTCAAGTTGCATTTTGAGTCAAACTACCATTTTATCTGTTTTGTTAATGTTTGTACGTTATGTATATGTGACTTTATAATAATAATAATAAAAGTTCTTTTACCGCGCGATCTCTAACTAATAGTTAATCAATGCGCTCACAATATAGAAACATTATAAAAACATTTAAAATAATATATAAATTAGTTATAAATTAATTAATTTACAAAATAAAAAATAGATTAATAAATTAACAAGAGTCACTAAGACGTCCTGTAAATAAATCTTGCTATTGTCCACCATAAGTTTGTTTAAATAAATATGTCTTCAGGTGACGTTTAAATAAAAACACAGACGGAGCATCTCGTAGAGTCGGTGGCAGTTCGTTCCGTTTGGCCGGACCAGTTATGCCAAACGCTCGCTTGCCGATGGATTTTGATGCTGGTGGAACTGCAAGCTGAAGATGGTCATGAAGCTGCCGAAGACGAGGGTTGCGAGTTCGTGGATGTAGTAGATGTGCAAGGTACTTAGGCGCCAAACCATGGATCACCTTGTAAATATACACAAGTACTTTAAACACAATGCGTTGTCTGACTGGCAACCAGTGCAGAAGCGCCAGTACTGGCGTGATTTGTGAAGATATAGGTGTAAGGACAACTAGGCGGGCTGCCCTATTGTGTATCTTCTGGAGACGTGCTAAGTGAAATTCGGGTAGGTCCAGACAGCAGAGCGTTGCAGTAATCTAAGCTTGAAATAACCAGCGCAATGGGCAATGAATTGCAATGAATGGCAGATTCGTCAAAGTGAGCTTCCAAATTCCTGACTGAGACAACAGGTTTTATCTTTACATCATCTTGATCTTTTGGAACGCGCTCACTCAATGGTGCCATCTGGAGGAGTGGTTCGCCCCTCAATTCGCTGAGTTAGGAGAAAGGCCCTCTAAAACTATCGCAAACACATAAGTAAATAACTTCCTTTCTTGTTTTCAGGATGATGTCAGATCACATAAATGCATAACATTCATGTACAGATTATATATAAGGTTTTTATGGATGGTTTTGTAGTATTCCATAATGTTCTATATCATATTCCACTGCGGTCCGTATTGTTTTATAGAAGTGTATACAAAAATCAGTCAAATTTTGACGATCTTTTCGCTAAGGGCCTTTAACACATGATTGTGAAATAATATTTCAGAAAACACAGTAATTTAATTATTTTCCTAAAATGTGAAAATGTTTTAATGACACAAATGTAGGGTCTTAGTAAACTTTCAAGATGTAGCATGAGAAAATAACAAGACAAAAAAATTCAACAGATTCACCATGCAGCCACAATTGGTTCGAACTAGCAAGAACTTGCATTAGCTGAAATCCAGCCATTTTATGTAGCTCATAGGTTCAAAATTAATAGCAAGAACAACCAATTATTATAGAATAAACAGTCACAGAATATATATAAAGGATATAATAGATGCAACATTAAATGGACCTTGGTTGCGTGAGAATCAATCACCAGGATATTCATTCGAGATCCAACTCTCTAAAGGATATGTTACAGCAGAGATAGAGCGGGTGAAACCACTCACAACAACAATACAGTAGAGTACTCGAATAAAACATATCAAGGTTAGACTAAAGTATGCAACATGTTTTTGTTTTGCTACGTAAAATATATAATTTGTTGTGTGTTGCCACAAATTTGTTATCAATCACGTGTACACAAATATTACACATGGTATGTCACTAATTTAAGCACTTAAATAAATTAGTTCCAATTCTGCTGTTATAATTAATTTATCACAAACTACTATAATTTTCATTAGTCTATCTAAAAAATCGTCCAGCGAGTGAGTTTACAGATGAGAGCCGTTGCATGCTGCAAGGATGCCTTTGAAGATGGTAGTCTTGGAGACTCCCTCTTCGCACAAGTTCACCAGAGTGTACAGATGTCTGAGAGCATACTCGTTCTGGCAATGAAAGACACAACATTATCATCCGAGTTCAAAGCAGTCTGTTCCTCAACAACCCGGAATTAGCCAGTGTTATAATAAGTAGCAAGAAATATGTTGTGTTGAACGTGGAGAATCTTTGAACATCAAAGGGTGCTGCGGTTAATGCAGCCCGCCTTGGCAATATTGCCAATAAAGTTTACTTTGAACCTGGATGTTTTGTTTACCTTTTGAACATGCTCCGGGGTCATATCTTCCAAATTGCAAACATTGTTACGGGCTTACTAACACGATTTGGCGGGTAGTATACCTTCAACATAGTCATTATAGTCTTAAGGACATTATATTAATTAATAAATGAAAAATTAGGAACAGACTGCCTCCTTTTATAACCCCATAAGCTGCTCATTTAGTGCATGAAACACCATGTCTGTTGATGTACAAATTAATAAGTAAATATTTGACTAAGATATAATAATAATATTATATGCGTGCAGGTGTAACAAAAGAATGCATACGTTTGTTAAAATAACTAAAACAACTGACATTGATCATTAGAGCAGTAGATTTTGGATGTGGTCGCTAAGGGGCGTGGCATAATGTTTACTTTCAAAATTTATCCTTCGTTTAATGTTCATTTATAGCATACTAATTATTTTGAATAGATTACTTTTAATATTATGTAACTTGTAAAGCGCTACAGAATCAAGAATTCAACCATAAGCTAAGTATAATTAAATTATAAGCATATTTTAACAAGTTTTGGTTCTGTCATATTCAACTTAACAAAACCGGCGTTAAAGCTGTTATGATTATCGCTCACTTTCGCCGGTCGGCAATGTTTAGTTTGTTTGTTTGTTTGTCGTTTGTACCTATTATACTGTTAAATGATTAAGTTACAAAACATGGTGCCTGTGGTTTTTTTCAATTGACCTTTTAGATTACTATTGGCATTTTATATTATTATAATAAATACGGTATTTAAAAAGGAATCATGTTGCAGTTAATTGCCATTGAGTGATTGATGCTACACTGCAGTCAGTTTCTGCCTATCTAAGACTAAGACTACGGCAGTCTGAGTGAATTATAATAAATGTAAATAGTTCTTCCTCCCTTAATAGGCCTGTAAATCTCAATTTAGTTACCGGAGTTGGCCCCGGTTCAACATTTTCTAATTAAATAAAGTAGGCTTCATTGTTAAAATTGAGACTCTACGGATCTTGTAAATATAATTTAGTTTTTTACTTACGCCGTAGGCTTAGCCTTAGCTCTGGGTTTAACATTCTTTACTATTTATTATCTATATGATATAAAATAATATGGTTTTGGTCTATTATTTTCTACTAAATATGATAATAATCTAACATAATTATGTCACCATTATTCTTATTGGGTGTTTTCTGCTTGTCTTGCTCTGTTCCTGTAAGGGATATCGATTTTGTTTTATGCAAACCATTGAGATCTAATCATTTTAATGTGCTTTTTCCTAATCACACTAAAATTCATCATTCTATTTCAATTTTGCATAGTTTGCCATGTTTTCATGTTTGTTATAATAGAAAGTTACTGCCAATCCCCCGCTCTACGCCAACATTGAAATTAGCAATAATTTTATTACTAGCAGGAGATGTAAGTCTCAACCCTGGGCCATCTGTTAGACGAAACATTCGGGTGGCCACTACAAACGTTCGATCTGTACGAGATAAGACAGCCTCACTTTGTGATTTATTAATTTCAAAGAAAATAAACATTCTAGCTGTAACTGAGACCTGGCTCAGACCACATGATACACATGCATGCATTGCTGACGTTTCCCCTTCTGGTTACACCTTTCACCATCGACCACGTTTAGTCGGCCGTGGAGGTGGTGTTGGCTTTCTTATATCACAGCAGTTCAAAGTTAAATTACATTCTAACCCTGAATACTCTAGTTTTGAGTCCATCTGTGCAGAAATTTCAGATTCTTCTTTCTCCGCACACTTTGTTTGTATCTATCGCCCTCCAGGACATCCGGCCAATTTCTTTGAAGACTTTCAGGATATGTTGGGAAATCTGGTAGTTATTCATTCAGAATTTTACATTCTTGGTGATTTTAATCTACATTTGGATATACCTTCTTCAACTACAACTACGTTTGATGATATTCTGGCATCATTTGATTTGAAACAACATGTTACCTTTTCGACACATATACATGGCCATTGGCTTGACCTCTTGATAACCCGTTCAACTTGTAATAATGTCCAAGCACCTACTGTTTCAGATGGGTTATCGGACCACCATACTGTCATTGCCAATATTAACGGTTCTATAGCCCCTTTACAATCGAAACACAATATGTCTTACAGAGCCATTCATAGGATTTATATTACAGCTTTAATGGCTGATATCCTTACATCTGACCTTATCACAGATCCAAAAAACATCTATCTGACTTATATAAACAGTACTGTCAAGTACTCAATGCATTACTTGACAAACATGCACCTATAAAATCCAAATGGGTGTCAGAAAGGCCACCGGCTCCATGGATGACTTCCGAAATTATACTATCTAAAAGGCGTCGTCATTATTTAGAGCGTGTATGGCGCAAATCATGCTCGCCATTAGATAGATCGCGCTATTCTAAGCAATGTCACCTCTGTAACAGACAAATGGCTAAAGCTAAATCAGATTATTTTACAAATATGGTCATAAATAAGTCTGATAATCCGCATCAGTTATGGAACTGCATCAGTAACATTCTACACACGGCCTACTCCATCGCTACCTGATCATGTGTCAATTAAGTCTCTATGTGATTCGTTCTCTAATCACTTCAAGAATAAAATCAGTATTATTCGTTCTGCTTTCCCACGTCATAATATAAGTAATGTCAGTGTGGACTTTCCACAAGTAAATTCTCAACTTGTATCATTTGAACCTGCAACAATTGATGAAATTAGGAAAATAATTATGTCCTCTCCAAATAAATCTTGTGCACTTGATCCATTTCCAACAATACTGCTAAAAGCATGTCTCGATACACTAATTGGACCTATAACAAATATTATAAATGCATCACTTTGCTCTGGCTGTTTTCCTGATGATTTTAAATATGCCCATGTCACACCACTTCTTAAGAAGTCATCTCTGCCTAAACAAGACCTAAACAGTTATAGACCTATTTCTAATATCAGCTTCATTTCTAAAATACTAGAAAAGGTTGTAGCAAGTCGTCTAAGGTCTCACATTAGCACACATGTCTTAACTAATGTGTCACAATCAGCATATAGGCAGTTTCATTCAACAGAGAGTGCCCTCTTAAAGGTTCATAATGACATTAACTTGAACATTAATAATGGTAAAGTGACTGCACTTACCTTACTAGATCTCTCTGCCGCGTTTGACACGATTGATCACAGAGCATTCTCATTGAACGCTTATTAAAGTGGTACGGCATATCTGGCACAGCTCTAAGCTGGTTTTCTTCGTATCTAACTGATATATACCAAACTATAAAGATTGGGAACTGCTTTTCAGCTGCACTGCCGGCTTTATTTGGTGTTCCCCAGGGTTCTGTTCTTGGGCCTTTGCTTTTTACTCTTTACACCACGCCACTAAGCTCTGTTATACAACGACATAGCTTAGATCATCATCTTTATGCTGATGATACTCAGATCTACATTTCGTTGGCTACCCCGGATACAAATCGCTCCCTTAACCAACTTAGTGATTGCCTTCAAGATATCTTCCATTGGATGACTGACAGCAAGTTGAAATTAAATGCAAATAAAACTGAATTGATCATTATTGGTACTCCAATGCAGCGTTGTAAACAGGATGTTTTTTTCCTACGCGTATTTTGAATCAGTATATCACGCCAGCAACCTCGGTGCGGAATCTAGGAGTGATCTTTGATAGTAACTTCAATTTCCGACAATACATATCTCAAACATGTCGCTGCTGTTTTTATCATATTCGTGATCTTCGCCGTATTCGTCGGTATATGTCATTTTCTGTTGCTAAGACTATTGCAACAGCGCTTGTTAGCTGCAGACTTGACTATTGCAATTCCCTCCTTTATAATATCGCTAGCAAGGATATCACAAAACTTCAGCGTGTCCAAAATTGTCTAGCAAGAGTAGTTACAAGATCTCCTCGTTTTTCTCGCTCTGTACCACTTTTGAAGTCTTTGCATTGGCTTCCTGTACGATATCGTATATTATTTAAGATCTGTACCATTACATACCAGGCACTGTCCAATAAGCAACCCTCTTATTTGCATTTATTGCTTACTCCTGTAAGAAAACCTATCCAGCTTCGATCATCTAGTTCTGACCTACTTTTTGTTCCTAGAGTCAACACTAACATTGGAACTAGGGCTTTTTCTGTTGCTGCACCAACTCTTTGGAATATGCTTCCTCTTAGTGTTAGATCAGTTGAAAATATTACAAAATTCCGTCGTCATTTAAAAACGTATCTTTACAACCTTGCTTACCCACCGTAGCTCCCTAGCGCCTTGACCCATCTGTTGACAACTGGAAAACTACTTATGGATTTTGAGATTGACCAACCCTTTTGTTTTGATGCGCCTCTGAGCTTGGTTTCCAAGGATTTAGGCGCAATAGAAGTTATCTTATTATTATTATTATTTGTGAAAGTTTGGATAGCTTTAAGTCATCGATCCATCCATCCACCAATCAACCAAACAATCAACCAATCAATCACACAACCAACCAACCAACCAATTAATATTTATATTTCCAACAGTTCAAATTCAACAATAGAAAAAACAATAGTAATAAAATTCAACATACTGTATTCAACATATTGGAATTAAGATATATATATATATATATATATAAATACATATATATATATATATATAAACAATATAGTGTGATAATACATAGCGCCAGACCGTCTTTGCCATTTCTCGCCACGTTTTGACCGGTTTAATCGAAAATAATTCAGCCGTTTGTCCAATACCCGGTAAAAAGATTTGCTCAAACAAGCTAACCTGTCATGATGGATACTACATAAGTTTGATTTTCCCCAAAATGCTTATAAAAAATTATCAAAAAAATTTGTTGCGGAAGCCGGTTTAAGTTTATTCTACGGCCTGTTAGAACAATTTATCTATCCAGTAAAAGCGGAATTTTAAGATTTCATCTAACATGCAAACAAAGAATTGTGCATTCCTGGAACAAATCTATAAAATATCAAATGGTTGCAGTGATTCAAATCAAGCTGTTGGGGACGATTTGCTATACAAGAACAAATCTATTACATTGCAGTTTGCTTGCGTCACAATAAAAAGTATGCATGTGATCTCGATCCAGCTTTTCCTTTATCAACAACGTTGATAACAGTTATATACGTGAACTACATTGTCATTGCTGCATGACATCTGATATATCAGACATTCAGCAAGGATCCGATCTGTCTGCAGATCACTACGTCCAGCCAGCTTCACAATCTGTTTCACTGTACGTCGGATTGCCTGGTGGTTCTAAAAATACAACTTGGATTGAAAACCATCTATAACTTGATGTTATTGTAGTATGACTACTTTTTGATTCCTACAAATTTATCCAACACATTTAGGTATATGTTCTTGTGTGAAGTAACACATATATCTAATTGGAAAGCAATTTATTGGCAAAAAATTGAATCTAACAAAAGGCCAACAATTGCGCATACTGAAATGCGTCATTAATTAATATCACTAGTTGAATAATTACTCTTTGGGCATGTCATATTGATTCATATATAGGTCAGGTTATTGCAGCTATTTATCAATAATATTATGCTCTTATAATTTCACACAACATGGCTGACTTCTCTCCAACACTGAATTCAAGCACCGATCATGTCTACAGTAAATGTGTGGACGGCTACTAACGGTCTCTTATATATCATCGTGTATGCGTGCGTGTGCGTATGAAAAAAACTATCACAACATGGTAATATACGAGTGCACACGTATTTTATTGACCAAAGATACAAGCGGTGAGATGATAATATACGTGATTTGCGGGTGTTTACCACCACGGCAACGGTCTGTGCTACGGGTTTTGACTGCTTCAACGACGTATCCATATCGGCGACTGGTGGGCGCGAGGTACGTAACCCAATTTTGTCTTCTGCATTGATCACGCACCTCCATCAATAACTTTCCGAGCGTGTTTCGATCTTTTTCACCACCGTAGCCGACCTCCCAAAAACCTTCTTTCGACGGTACACGCTCCACCAGTTGGACGTTTCCAGTAGACAGCAAGCCCTCTCTCAACTCTTTCGGGGTCGTGAATTTTGTTATCAATACGTACCGCATACATTCGGCGTCTTCATTAAACATCGCCTTTCTATACTGATAAGCGTGTACAACATACTTAGACACCCGACAGTACGCTTCAAGTCGACACATTAAAGTTCAACAGGAAAGAAGCAGATCCAGCAAACCGTATAGCCATATCCATCATATCTCCGTCTCTATACCACTGGCTTACCAACTGGTATAGACGTTTCTCCATCACATGTTTCAGAACGTTTAACCGATGACGAAGGTAACTACGCTATATAGATATGTCACTATAAAAAATGCATAGGTAAGCACACGCCACTGGCGCTCTCATTACAGCGTGCTGAAGAGGGTTTGGTAACTCATATCAAATGGCAAAACGACGATACATGAACTGTCAATACAAAAAATGGCAAAGCCCTTTGATCTTTCGATACATTTGAGGTTCCAACGTGAGTGGGCATGAATGTGCGAACGCGGATTGAACGAACCAATGAATGGTAGGTGTGAACGTGAGCAGTAGGTGCGCATGCGCGAACGTGCCATGTCGAACGTGGAGGTTATATGATGGACTAAGGATCACGACCTCACAATAAGTTCCGCATGCAGTCGACACGGATAGCGTCCCACTCGGATGCTCTTTTCGTGTTCCTTATGGCTCTACTTCTCCATTTCGCCATGTACGTTGACCTTGCCTCATTGATTCTTTCCGCGCATTCGGCGGCTTCAATAACAATCGCCTTTCTATACTGATAAGCGTGTCCAACAGACTTAAACAGCCGACCGTACGCTTCGACTCAGCACGGGTAAAAGTTCGACAGGAAAGAAGCTGACCCACCAAACCGAATAGGCATATCCATCACAATTCCGTCTCTATACCACTGGCTCACCAACTTGAATTGTCGTTTTCTCCTTCACTTGTATCAGAACGTTTATGCGATGACGAAGGTAACTATCCTATATATGAATGGTAGGTGTGGGCGTGGACAGGAAGTGCGCACGGGTGAACGTGACATGTGTGTGAAGGTGATTGGTGGACTTATATGGCTTCTGACGGTTGGAACAAACCTATACTATGTAATCGATACCGAAAGTAAACATAAAGCAAGTTCATAGAGTAAGTTCGTATAAGCATATCAGAGTGTCCTTCCTTACAAGACTAAAAGTTCGAATATTCATCGTGTGTTAACGTCACCGATTCAGAGTGAAGCTGTTATCATTCTTTCAACTAAGTTGTGGAATTCTTCATGGCTAATGTTCCTGATGACTGCGTGACACACGTGACGCACGGCCTCTAATTTTGTTATCGGTGTACATCGATGGATTAATATGGACAGTTTTTCAATCGCATCTTCAACCGCGATGATAAAATCCAGAGGTGATAGAGGTGATGGTTCTGTCACGCAAGACGACATCGGAAGAAATGACCGCCACAAGAAGCGAGTTCGAGCGATGGTATTTCCATAGGAATGCCGAAAACGACGTCACGTAGTTCGGATGTTTCTGGCGCGTTATATGGTGACGTATGGATACACATCGCAGGGGTGACGTTTCAACGTGGATCAAACTACAACTGAACGGGGAGGCATCTTTGCACGTTTCTATATGAATCGTTATGTGAAAGAGATGACGTCACGGACTAATGACTACAAGGCTAGCTGTGAGTGACACGTCAGCGGACGTGTGCTTGCGTGTGAAGTAAGAGAGATGAATAGTTCATGCGTGCGTATGTTACTAAGGTACATGTCCGTGTGATTGCATGCGTGCATGTGCGTGCGTGGGGGTATAATTCATAACGCAGAAAGTCACTATTCTATACGAAAGGTCTACATACACACACAACTCAAAGTGCAATTTCAACTAATCTTATTCTAGGAGACATATTAATGTTAACCATCAAGTAGAATTGTTTTTAAAAACACTACTACTATTGCATAATAAACTGATGCATTTCACTAACTAAGAACAACCTAGTCTTAACTACAACATAGCATTCGACTGTACTACAACAACAATACGTGTTCCTCTATAACTAATAAGCACAAGCTATATTCAGGTATTTTAAATGTAGCTTAATTTTAAGTTATATATTATATATTGTACCGGTGCAATTGCATAGTAGGGAATGTTAAGAAAGTACTTCTTGTAGACGCGTAAGGTTCATTGACTTGTCGTTCTCGTGAGCACTCGCTATAGTTTTTTGGTCAGTCAGAACTGTTCGACGGAAAAGAAGGCACGTTGAATACGATGGTCACAAGCGATATGCTCCAAACAGGTTCGGGTAGGCTTATATACACCAACCCGCATGAGACGTTGTCCCTTGTTGATCATGATACAGTACATTCATTATCCTTAGATAATAGGGTAACGAGAAGAAATGCGATAATTGTGGGCTCATTAATTCTCGTTACCGATGACACTATCCGATAAGAACCATTAATTATTGTTAGTCTATCCGGCAATGTCACCGACGATGCAGTGTTTTTCTTGAGAGGACAAAGTACCGAGGCGACACTTATCTCAACGCACTTGGCCATCTGTTTTTAATAAACGTCGCCCTGAACTCTTGGAGATTAAGGAAAAGAGAATCAAAGGGCGATTGGTGTTGGTAATATATTGACAACAAACTTGTCAAATATACATAATGGATTATTAATAAATGATGCGAGCGATCATTTGCCCATTTTCCAGTTAACGGAATATGTCCAAAAAAACTGCAGCAATGTAAGATAGCAACCAGTGTGGTGTACACATTGCTTCCCATTTTAAATGGAATAAACACATTAGCCACATAAAAAGTAAAATCTCAAAAAAATGTATCTGTAATGAATAAGGTGAAACATTTATTGAATAAGCCTTCATTATACTAATTATACTGTACACTTATCATGCCGTATTTAATTTATTGTTGTGAAATTTGAGGCAATACCTAAAGACTAGTACACAAACATGGCATATTATTTAGAAAAGAGCTATTCGGATTTGTCCAAAGGATGACTTCACGGCTCATACAATACCAATATTTTATCAACTGAAACCTTTAACTGTACAGGATCTGATGGATTTCAATAGCGTGGTGTTTATGTACAAGGGCTATACAAATAGTGAGGCAGCTTAGCAACATGATGTGGACATGCCAAAAAAGCACCAAGTTTTTTCCCGACAATCTGTGTGCCATGACTTTTAATAAATTTATTGGAACCATGTCACGTGACTTTGCTGGAACCTGTTTCAGCCACTTAAAAAAAATAGTAGAAGAAAACATTGAAAAATTCAGTTTTTTTTCAGTTAAATGCTCTGCTTTTCATGTAATTCGTCATATAGATTTACTTTGGCAAACCCACCACAAATCTGCTATTGGCTTTAAATTCCGAGCCATTTTGGGGTCACCAGAGGTCAATAAAAGGTCACATTGCTTAATTTTCAGCTTGTTTGAGTTAGTAAAGAGTACAGTGAAGTAGCAGGCAAAATTGAGGGACATTTCAGACAAAAGCACCAACTTTGTTTCCAACACAATTAGTTCGTAGTTTTCCGTTTCCGTTTGGCTCGTTATAACATCTTTATTATTGAATTCATTACAAAGTAATGGGATAGCAAAATATTTTCAATGATCTTGCTTAAACATTTAGTAAGAATAGCTGGTTTTGTCAGATCAACGTTTTGCAAGTTCGGTTATGTGTAGCATTTGGTTATATGTCGCATTTGCAGTTGCAAAGCTCAGTGCATTTCCAGTGTGCTTTCTTGCACGAACACCTTGCGCCACAGCCACTCACGCTTTTGCAGTGGTTGGTGCCTCTGCTGACAACTGTGCTGCCAGGTGTAATGAAGATCTGCTTGTCTTCTTTGCATTCGGCAGACGTAACCTTGCTGGAGAGGAATGCAAAGAATTCATGCGTATTGGTGGTGTCACGCAGGAAATCTGCCCAGTTCCCTGGAACCTTACTTTGATAAGCAACCTTCCTTCTGATGCCTTTGCCGCGTGTCTCCCTGGTTGACTCTTTGGTGCTGCTGGATACATACGTGTCCCAGACCACGACCACTCTAGTACAGTTATCCAACTGCTGCATGATGTGTGGAAGAAACACGCGAGTGGCATATTCATCAAACGTTGTGATGTTAATGATTGGCAGGATGTGCACAACAGCAGCACCATCAATAATTTTTACATCCAATGATCTAGGAGGCTCCGTCTGTGGCTCATCTGTCTCTTGGGTCAGATTGCCAAGCAAATCCGAATTCTTCCTTTGTCATAGTATACCTCTCTCAGCGAGAGGTGGAGGATATGGGTGATTTTCATGCTTGAAGAAGGTTCCCATGTCTCCATCCATATTCTGTTATTATATTCACAACGGATTCATTGAGGACATTCCGAGTGTCCATTGTTAACAGTTCAGGGCTGGTATCGAGGAAAATATTGCTCATCTCAGAGATAGCCTGAACAAGATAAAAGCGTTTGCTCTTTGAATGTCTGCGTTCACAATCCCTCCTCGTGGTGTTGTTTTTGGTTTTCTTCTTTAGAAGTAAACTCCTCAGACTCTTGAAGAAGTCGTGCTTGCCCAGGTCCAGCTATCATCCAATCAGAAGTATGCTTATCGGGGATTTGAGAGTTGTGGGGACTGCATTCTGCTGGCATCCAGATGAGAACGACGCATCGAAGTTTAGAACGGATAATATCGTCACGCACAACTCTGAGAGCTTTCGCCAAAATCAATGCATCCCCATCATAGTCTGACTTCAAACTATCTTTCATCAGTTCCTGCATGACTTGCTTGAAGACAAGCAATACATTCGTGCCATCACTTTGCTGCTGTGCTTGTGAAAAGGACTTCAGAACCTGTTCCTAAAAACGAAGATCGATCATCTCTCTATCAATACCAATGTCGGGCAGGCGATTTTTTTAAAGCTTACGCAGGATGAATACTTTAAATAGAAGGTTCCACCCTCTACATAAGTATTAACATGCGTGATGAGCTCAGCAAAGTCTCTTGCTTTCAGTTTCTTCTCTTCCACGTCATTTTCATTGTAGTCTTGGCTTCTCCTCAGACAGGAACGTTGGCGATTTCGCAGTCCAGTCAAACAAGCAAAAGTATACTTTGCATCAATCGAAACGAGGTCACCAGCATCAATCCTGGTCAGTATAGCAGTTTCCTACAGATCTGCGGCCATGTTTCTGATCTTGGTGTCTGCCTGAAGAGTTGCAAAGACGTGTAGCTGCCCATCGCAATTGTTGCAGAATATGCACTTGCCAGTATCCGCGGGCATGGAGCGCTGACGTCGTTTGGCTACAGCACCAGTCTAGCGGCTCTCTCCCTCTTCCTTGCTCTTTCCAGTTTCCCCCCATTGAACTTGGTAGGACATGTTTTATGCCACCGTGCACGATGCTGAATAAACTGGGCCTTATCCATGTCCTCACTAAACTTAAGTGGGACCGGGGTCCCCCAACTGCCTGAATTCGCTGACATTGTCCAAAAACGTTCCATATGCCGTGTGTTGATGCACATTAAGGGGGTATCGGAGTGTTTCTGAGGTTGTCTGCTGACATATTGCGCACAAAGTCCAGTCCATTGTTCGCAACTCCACACAATGGACAGTCTGAAATAGAAAGAAGTATTATTTTGTATGGAAACGGCGGTGTTTTTAATCCGGTTTAACGTATATAGTGCCGCCTAGCCGCCATGAGTGATAAGCAACCTGGACAAAAATACGTTCGCGGGTTGCAGAAATCATCTTGCGTTATCCCGTCGCAGTTGCGTTATCCCTGTATCGACGATTATATATCAGCAAGTTACCAAACACCAGCAATGTTATCTGGATTAGTTTTTCTGCAAGTCAGCCAGTTCTAAGTACTACGTAGGGCAGTTAAAACCATCGTGCACCCGGTGGCGAACAGGCTAAAAATGAAGCAAAATAACCCTTTATTGACCTCCGGCGACCCAACTATGGCTCGGAATGGAAATCCGATAGAAGATTCGTGATTAACGTGCAAAAGTATATATAGATCCCGAATTACACGACAATCGGAGCATTTAATTAAAATACACAACTTGTCAATGTTTTCTTTAAAAAAAAAATTTTAATGGCTGAAACAGGCTTCAGAAAGGTCACATTACTTGGCTCCAATCAAATTATGAAAAGGTATGGCAATATTGCATACAAACGTACACTCTCGCGCACACACACACACACCTTTATGTCAAGGCCTGCTTTTTGTGAGTGTAGCATTTCTGCTATTTGTGGATGTTTAAATCAACTTTCCTTAGGTTTAATTTGGTAAATGAGGGAGGTCAAGCCAATAGATAGGCAGATTGTTGACCAACCGCCTTAGTTACGTAATTACAGCAACTCGGTTGCAGATGCGCTCAGTGGGGCGTGGCATTCTGTTGCTAGCGTTTTTAGGCAAGCAGGTGGTTTCACTGTATCTTAGAGGGTGTTCCACAATGCCTAGCCTAGCTTGAATTGTATATTGTATTAGCCAATAGAAATGATGAAAACCTATCATATGATGTGTAAATAGGTCCGTTTATATAAACGTCTGACATACGCATTTCGTCATCTGGGCGCTGGCGAAGGACTGTGACAGATCCAGGGTTGAACGGCACAAGTCACCCTGCTGCCTAGAGAATGGTAAAAAAAGTCGTGAAGCGTGGTGGGAATCGTTAACGTGGGTTACGTTCCCAAGCTTTCGTGTGTGCAATATTCAGCGTCCAGAGTGACTGTTCGAGCTTCGAAGAAGCAATCCCGCCACGTCAGCGGTTTATTGAAGCAATTTTCCGGTCGGCCAAGACGTATTTGCGTCGATGAGCGATAATCGCGACGCGCTCATCCAAGCTCGGGCCATCCTCGAACAGCGGTCTCCCAGCGACATCGTCCGACAGCGTGACGGAATGCGACTCGTGAATTCGTAGCGGCCGGCGGTAAGCGTCTACCGACCGGCGTCGTCATTCACACGTATTCTACTGATATCGCAATCGTTTGCGACCGTACGAGACAAGTCGATCATAGCACGGACGCGACTCGAGAATTCGCGGCGTACGGCGGCAAGCGTCAATTGCCTGGCATCATCACTCGTGCGGCTGAGATACACCGTTCTGACTGTATTCTGAGCTCGGCGTGTTGACTTCAATAAACGTTCGTGTAGATTCGAGATGGGACTAACCCAATGTAACTATCTATTTTCTAATTGTACGTATCTATTATTTGCTGTATTATGAATGGTAGTTATATGTGGTTTTGAAGTGAGGTATAATTACTCTTCAAGTATTCATATATATATGTGTGTGTGTGTGTGTATATATATATATATATATGTGTGTGTATATATATATATATATATTTGTTGTAACCGATTCCTGTAATGACAGTCCGCGAGGGCTGGCTGTATGTTGTGTATTTATCTTATGGGATTTATTCTTAGATAACATTTGACGTTTTAATGTTTGGTCGTGTAGTGGAATAATCCACCTTAGAAAGGAAGAGGAATTGGATAACTGAAAGAATAATTATTTTTGCTAATCGAGATACTTACCAAAAGGAAGATATCTTGTAATAAAGTTTATTACATTTTCCTCGTTCTTTGTTGCTTGTTCACGATAACCGTTCTTTCTCATATGCATTGACCTTGATATATAAAAACCCTACAAGACCTGAGCCATCTAGTGTACGGAGACCTCACTAATCCGTGACAGTGAGATGCTGGAGGAAACACTTAATGAAAATTAAATACTAATAAGTAATAACATTTTTAAATGAAGATTTAAATGAAATTGAAAGTTGGTTGTAAATTTGTCAATTTAATAACTTAAGCCGTCTGGATAAAGTAATCAAATGAAACTTGACTTTCTGGAAATACTAATTAACAAATAATAGTTAATTGCAGTATCCCATACACACAAACTACAAATCAACATCACGCATTTATCATATAAAATATATTAAATTCATTTATCAAATTATTCAATTATTTCACTAACTTTAATTGTATTAAAATAATTATTAAATCATGTGTTGGTAATGTTGTAGGTTACATTAACATATAACTGCATTTGTGTAAGAAATGGTTAAGTTACCTAAGTAATATGAATATAATATTAGTAACCAATTTTAAACTTTCTGTTAATGTTAATTGATTAAATTAACTTACGTGCATTAATAAGTTGAAAATAATACGTATTGATTCAGCGTCATTACACCATAGAGTTGTTAAAATATCAAATGTTTTCATAATTTACGGAACTTGAAGACTACTGCCTGTTGTTGTTCCTGTCAAAACTGTTGCACTGCGTAACCGAATCTTCTTTTCAGCCTTCGGTGTTGTTTTGTTGATGTATCATTTATTCTATGGGAGGATATAACAGTCTTTGGCCCAGTGTTTATCGAGTCTATTTTTGAAGCAGTTTAGAGAAGGGCTGGCGACGACGTTTTCAGGTAGTGAGTTCCAATCGTCTACAATTCTCGAACTGAAGGATTTTTTTTAGCTGAATGCTTGCTCTTTTCTTGAATAATTGTTGACTGTGTCCTCTGGTATTCAACGTCGTAGAGTCAGTGAAGAAGAGGATTTGATCCACACAGTCAATTTGGTTATTTATCTTGTATACTTGTAACACGTCGTAAAAAGAACAATAACGCCAACAGCAACAACAACAATAGAAGCAAAATCAATTGACAATGGAATACGACTTCAGCAAACAAACCTTGAGACGGTCTCAATGCTCAACTTGGGCAATTATTGACCGTTCTTAAGGTAATAACGTAAGGTAAGGTAAGGTAAGAACTTAAATGTTCAAGTTGTATTTTGAGTCAAACTACCATTTTATCTGGTTTTAAATGTATGTACCATATGTATATGTCACTTTCGATAAATTATACTTTTGAAGAATTTTCGGTCGCATGCGGGATAATAAACAAATGGAATGTGGATATAATTATATAATCGTCTTTGCGCCGTTATATTTTATAATTGAGTTATTTGAGTATTATGTGAAAACATTATATCGAGTTGAGGGAAGTGACGTATAGTGTATGGGCCAATAGGGTACGTAATTCACTGGCAAATTGTATTTCAAAGATGGACGCGATCTCAGAATGCAACTTAAATTTTAAAATATAAATTTTCCTTATCAAACACTTTATACTAGTCTCTGACATTATATGTGTATAAACTGTTTTCCTGTCAAAATCGTATCTTTTATGTCACCATTTTGTACAAGTGTATTATATGGTTATCATACTGGTATTTAATTTTGCTACTAATATTTACACCTTTGTACTGTGTATGGTAGTGGTAGTGTGTGTGTGTGTATGTGTGTGTGTGTTTACGTGTGTGTGTTGGTGTGTGTGTGTGTGTGTGTGTAGGTGTGTGTGTGGGTGTGTGGACCACAACTTGAGGTCATTAATATTTGTACTTTATATGCGTACATGCAGTGTAAAAGAACGCTTGTGTTTTTCTTTGTGTCCGGTCATTACAACCGTTGAAGGCGCATTATTCTCCACTCAAAGAGCTTGCGCTTACCTTAGTGTGATTCATGTACTGTACATAATGCACACATCATCAGGTAATGTGTTAATTTACAAAATCACCAAAACTCTGTCTTCCTACATTTTTTTCATACAAACTGTAATCGTTGCTCTCTGCTCACCAGTTGTTGTAATACAAATCCCAAGAAAAGATCAAATTAGTCAGTACTAGCATGGAGTAACGAACTAAGAGCAGCAGTTACATCATCTTTACATCATCTTGATCTTTTGGAACGCGCTCACACAATGGTGCCATCTGGAGGGGTGGTTCGCCCCTCAATTCACTGAGTTAGGAGAAAGGTCCTCTAAAACTATCGCAAAGACATAAGTAAATCACTTCCTTTCTTGTTTTCAGGGTGATGTCAGATCACATAAATGCTTTTCATTCCATATATAAAAATACAGAAAATACAATAATTTACCTAACTGATGGCTCCAGACATAGTCTTGGTTATGCACACATGCGAATGTTGTGGCTAAATATATAGCCTTTGGATAGAGTTAGCAAAACAAATCCATGACATTCATGTACAGATTATTCTATAGGATGTTTATGGATGGTTTTGTAGTATTCCATAATGTTCTATATCATATTCCACTGTGCTCCGTATTGTTTTATTGAAGTGTATACAAAAATCAGTCAAAGTTTGACGATCTTTTCGCTAAGGGCCTTCAACACTTGATTGTGAAATAATATTTCAGAAAACACAGTAATTTAATTATTTTCCTAAAATGTGAAAATGTTTTAATGACACAAATGTAGGGTCTTAGTAACATTTTGAGACATTAGAAAATATTTTCATTGGAACGTTAAAAGACACTAGGAAACACTTTTCTGATGGTAAAGTAAAATATTGTTTATCCAGATATCTTACAACACACTGTGGAATGTTTTAATGACGTTTTCAAATCAGCATTGTAAAATGTTATACTAAGTATATTTAAACATCTTTATGGTGTTTTTACACTTTCGTAACTTTCTTATTGAAAAAAATACAAGACGTATTGTGTATCACAAAAAAAGAAGAGAAGGCAGCAACAACACGCCAGCTATAACACCAGGGACAACTTTTATTAGCTGTCAAGAAAAGTTCAAACCCCCCACACCACCTGTTTATGGGTCAGTCACTGGGAATGAAATACAACAAAGACAGTGTCAATACAGGCCAGTCATGTATTTGAAAATTACAGAAACTTTCAAGATGTACCATGAGAAAATAACAAGACACACAAAGTTCAACAGATTCACCAGACACAGCTGGTTCCAACTAGCAAGAACTGGCAGTAGCTGGTTCCAACTAGCAAGAACTGGCAGTAGCTGGTTCCAACTAGCAAGAACTGGCAGTAGCGGTTCCAACTAGCAAGAACTGGCAGTAGCTGGTTCCAACTAGCAAGAACTGGCAGTAGCTGGTTCCAACTAGCAAGAACTGGCAGTAGCTGGTTCCAACTAGCAAGAACTGGCAGTAGCTGGTTCCAACTAGTAAGAACTGGCAGTAGCTGGTTCCAACTAGCAAGAACTGGCAGTAGCTGGTTCTAACTAGCAAGAACTGGCAGTAGCTGGTTCCAACTAGCAAGAACTGGCAGTAGCTGGTTCTAACTAGCAAGAACTGGCAGTAGCTGGTTCCAACTAGCAAGAACTGGCAGTAGCTGGTTCCAACTAGCAAGAACTGGCAGTAGCTGACATCCAGCCATTGTATGTAGCTCATAGGTTGAAAAGTAATAGTCAGGTGTATAGCCTTCTAGCAAGAACAACCAATTATTATATAATAAACAGTCACAGAATATATATATAGGATATAATAGAGGCAACATTAAATGGACCTTGGTTGCGTGTGAATCAATCACCAGGATATTCATTCGAGATTCAACTGTGTAAAATAAGGGATATGTTACAGCAGAGATAGGATGGATGAAACCATTCACAACATCAATACAGTAGAGTAGTCGAATAAAACATATCATGGTTAGAGTAAAGTATGCAACATGTTTTTATTTTGCAATGCAAAATATATAATTAGTTGTGTGTTTGTTTTTTTAACAATCACGTGTACACAAATATTACACATGGTATGTCATTAATTTAAGCACTTGAATAAATTAATTTCAATTCTGCTGTGATAATTAGTTTCTCACAAACTATTCTTTTTTTCATTAGTCTCTCTCAAAATCGTCCAGCGAGGTGAGTTTACAGATGAGAGCCGTCGCATGCTGCAAGGATGCCTTGGAGGATGGTAATCTTGGAGACTCCCTCTTCTCTTTGTTTCTTTAGAGGGCAGTCGTATGCAATCCTGAGGCTGTCCCTTATTGGATTTGTGTAGGGATCTGAGAGAGACTGATGCTTGTATCGTGAAATGAGTATTTGGTTGTGGTGCTAGATGGGTTGTAATCCAAGTTGTCCAAGGCACCGACAGTGAAGAGGCCTTTGCGTAGCTGGGCAGGACTCACAGAATCTTTGTTCTTGATGTTCTCACATACAGCGGTAGCCAGATATTCCTCAAGTTCAAGTACCCGATCATAGCTTAGAATCAAACCCAATCTGTGCAGCTGTGTTATCAACGTCTTGGACCTAGTTTGTGTGTGAACATTTAGTCCAATGTAGTGGGGCAAGGGTGGTTCATGCCCCAACGAATGTCGAGAGTTGGCAGTTGCAGCAGCCACTCACTTCATGATAATCGGATCCTCTTCTTGCAATTAAACATGATCAATTGCGAAACCGTAAGGCATGCCTGGGAGTCTGCAGAATTCTGGTCCTTGAGGTCAGCTCAGTCCTTGAGAACGACGCATCGAAGTTTAGAACGGACAATATCGTCACGCACAATTCTGACAGCTTTCGCCAAACTCAATGCATCCCCACCTAGTCTGATTTCAAATTATCTTTCATCAGTTCCTGCATGCCTTGCTTGAAGACAAGCAATACATTCTTGCCATCATTTTGTTCTTGTGCCTGTGAAAAGGACTTCAGAACTTGTTCCTTGAAACGAAGAACGTTCATCTCTCTACCAATACCAATGTCGGGCAGGCGATTATGATAGAGCTTAGGCAGCGATGAAAACTTGAAATAGAAGGTTCCATACTCTACATAATTATCAACATGCGTGATGCGCTCAACAAAGGCTCTTGCCTTCAGTTTCTTCTCTTCCACGTCAGTTTCATTCTAGTCTTGGCTTCTCCTCAGACAGGAACGATGGCGATTTCGCAGTCCAGTCAAGAAAGCAAAATTATACTTTGCATCAATCGGAACGAGGTCACCAGCAGCAATCCTGGTCAGTATAGCTGTTTCTTGCAGATCTGCGACCATGTTTCTGATCTTGGTGTCTGCCTGAAGAGTTGCAAAGACATGTAGCTGCCCATCACAATTGTTGCAGAATATGCACGTGCCAGTATCCGCGGGCATGGAGCGCTGACGTCGTTTGGCTACAGCACCAGTCTAGCGGCTCTCTCCCTCTTCCTTGCTCTTTCCAGTTTCCCCCCATTGAACTTGGTAGGACATGTTTTATGCCACCGTGCACGATGCTGAATAAACTGGGCCTTATCCACGTCCTCACTAAAATTAAGTGGGACCGGGAGTCCCCTTAACTGCCTGAATTCACTGATATTGTCCAAAAACGTTCCGTATGCTGTTTGTTGATGCACATTAAGGGGGTATCGGAGTGTTTCCGACGTTGTCTGCTGACATATTGCGCACAAAGTCCAGTCCATTGTTCGCAACTCCACACAATAGACAGTCTGAAATAGAAAGAATTATTTTTTGTATGGAAACGGCATTGTTTACATCCGGTTTAACGTATATAGTGCCGCCTAGCCGCCATGAGTGATAAGCAACCTGGACAAAAATACGTGCGCGGGTTGCAAACATCATCATACGTTATCCCGTCGCAGTTGCGTTATCCCTGTATCGACGATTATATTTCAGCAAGTTACCAAACACCAGCAATGTTATCTGGATAATTTTTTTTGCAAGTCAGCCAGTTCTAAGTACTACGTAGGGCAGTTAAATCCATCGTGCACCCGGTGGCGAACAGGCTAAAAATGAAGCAAAATAACCCTTTATTGACCTCCGGCGACCAAACTATGGCTCGGAATGGAAATCCGATAGAAGATTCGTGATTAACGTGCAAAAGTATATATAGATCCCGAATTACACGACAATCGGAGCATTTAACTGAAAAACATAACTGTTCAATGTTTTCTTAAGAATTTTTTTTTAAATGGCTGAAACAGGCTTCAGAAAGGTCCCATTACTTGGCTCCAATCAAATAATGAAAAGGTAAGGCACGTAGATTGTCAGGAAAAAATGTGGTGCTTTTGTCCAGCATGTCCTGTTAATGTCAAAATTTGGCCCTAAGCTGCCTCACTAAAATCTTTACCAGCAAATATTATGTTGTACTTCCAGAGAGTTATTGACAGTCATCATCATAACACCCGTATGAAAATCTGCAAAACAGGTAAAAGTAATGTTTGCTATTTTTGTGAGAAAAAAAAATGTCATGTTTGATTTATACATAGATGTGGCAATATTGCATATAAACACTTCTGCGCGCGGTCGCGCGCACACACGCACCTTTATGTTAAGGCCTGCTTTTTGTGAGATGCTGGAGGAAACACTTACATGAAAATAAAATATTAATAAGTAATAACCTTTTTAAATGAAGATTTTAAATGAAATCGAAAGTTGATTGTAGATTTGTCAATTAAATAAATTAAGTCGTCTAGATAAAGTAATCAAATGAAACTTGACTTTCTGGAAATAATAATTAACAAATAATAGTTAATTGCAGTATCCCATACAGACAAGCTACAAATCAACATCACGCATTTATCATATCAAATATATTAAATTCATGTATCAAATTATTCAATTATTTCACTAACTTTAATTGAATTAAAATAATTATTAAATCATGTGTTGGTAATATTGTAGATTACATTAAGATATAACTGCATTTGTGTAAGAAATGGATAAGTTACCTAAGTGATATGAATATAATATTAATAACCAATTTTAAACTTTCTGTTAATGTTAATTGATTAAATTAACTTACGTGCATTAATAAATTGAAAATAATACCTATTGATTCAGCGTCAGTACATCATAGAGTTATTAAAATATCTTATTTTTTCATAATTTACGGAACTTGAAGGCTACTGCCTGTTGTTGTTCCTGTCAAAACTGTTGCACTGCGTAACCGAATCTTCTTTTCAGCCATCGGTGTTGTTTTCTTGATGTATCATTTATTCTATGGGATGTTATAGCAGCCTTTAGCCCAGTGTTTGTCGAGTCTATTTTTGAAGCAGTTTAGAGAAGGGCTGGCGACGACGTTTTCAGGTAGTGAGTTCCAGTCGTCTACAATTCTCGAACTGAATGATTGTTTTCTTAGCTGAGTGCTTGCTCTTTTCTTGAATAATTGTTGACTGTGTCCTCTGGTATTCAACGTCGTAGGGGCAGTGAAGAAGAGGGTTTGATCCACACAGTCAATTTGGTTATTTATCTTGTATACTTGTAACACGTCGCCACGTCGTCTTTTGTAAGTGATGATTGATTAAGTGTCTTCAGATGGTCTTTATATGGCTTGTCTTTCAATGATAGCACTAGTTCTGTAGCTCGGCGTTGGATTTTTCGATTTCAAGACAGTCCTTCCTCGTGTGTGTTGCCCAGATAACATTACCGTATTCGAGATGGGGACGGACCATTGTTTTGAAAAGTGTTGGAATGA
The DNA here is from genome assembly GCA_020002185.1 of Paraescarpia echinospica. NCBI lineage: Eukaryota > Metazoa > Annelida > Polychaeta > Sabellida > Siboglinidae > Paraescarpia > Paraescarpia echinospica. The sequence goes on along the minus strand of CM034538.1, from coordinate 26,957,842 downwards.
TCGTTACATCCAGGCATGTACATGTTTTTTATAATCAGTCCAAGCATCCTTGTTGATTTGTTGATGGCACTCTTAACGTGGGGTTGGAACATCAAGTCCTGGTCTACTTGGACTCCCAGATCTGTCTCAGCTTCAGTGGCTGTCGTTATCACGTTGTTCATGGTGTACGGTAGTTTCTGGTTCTTATCCCCAAGGTGAAGCACTTCGCACTTCTATTCGTTGAAAGTTAGCTGCCACTTGGTTGACCAAACAGTGAGTAGATACATGTATTTTACTGTGTCAATGATAAGTTGGCTTCCATGATAATGAGGTTTGTTTTCGTTTATGCTTTCGAGGTTTTGACTTAGGGATGAATATCCCAATTGCCTCTGTTAGGGTGTCGAAGAAGACTCACCAAAACTGATTTCGCAGTTAATACATCAGTCCAGTTGATATCGCACATATATGACCTCATGCTGTTGTAGTCACCTTTGTAATATTGAGGTTTTTGTTTGTTGACAGTGTCCCACTCAATGTCTGGAAGATTGAAATCTCCCACAACCACCATATGGGTTGGCTTTGTGATTGCTACTTCTCTAAGCAAGTTGCGCATATAGTTATTGTGTAGCATTTATAATGATTTCAGAGTAAATACCATTCTTCACACTGGTGGTTTGAGGCGTAACAGCATTGAAACCAGTAGCAATGCGTGTGAGACAGTATTATGATTAGAAATATATTTATATGGGACAAGGCTCCTTGGTAATGTAATGGAGTTATGACTAGGAATCGTGACTCGTTTGCTGTTAAGTAACAAGGCAGGTATAAGTTTGTAAAAGAGCTTTGTATTCAGCCAACAATTTTTAGCTAATTCATATAATACATATATATATATGTATTATATGAATTAGCTAAAAATTTGTTATTGGAATATATATATATATATATATATATATATATAATTCATATAATATATATATATATATATATATTACAATGTGCAAATGATGTGAATTAGCCTATAATATACATATACATAATTCAACCTCAAGAGCAAAGGTGGAGGGAACCATATATAACTATGTCAACAAGAAATAATCCATTACTTTCTTCCTTCTACAGACGTGAAACGTTCATGACCGGTAGTGCGGTAGAGAGGCGTCTTTGACAGGTTTATCCTGTTAGTGTTGGTTACGGCGTCGTGGTTTGAGCGCCTGGTTTATAAAGTACGAATGCAACACTTATTGGACTGAGTTACGTCTCGCAGTTCAAACGGTTTTTTCCCCCACCCCCATATCATACAATAATGTGTATATACATATTCAGCACAGATACAATAGACAATTGGACGTGCTAAACACAACTATCTCCAACGTTATGGTAACACGTACAAGGAAAACATAGGCACATACAAGTGCAGCAGGTTCATCAAAACCTGCTGCCAAAGAAATTAAATATAATTAGGTATCATGCAACAAAGTATCATGGTGGTAGTAAGGGGAGGATGGTGGGTTGAAGTAAATCTTCCTTTGTGTTGAAACGGCAAAGACGTTCGCTGCTATCAGATTCCAACACAAAGGGGCAGTCCACACCCAGCCTCGTTTTGATCCTGGGTGCTTACGTAACTCGGAACATTGGTAGATTATCGTGACAACGAATTGTTGACGGATTATCCGCATCACATTGCATAAATACTATTTTGACATATGTAAAAATATTAATTTATACCCTGCTGATGCTTACTGGCAGAACCCTGAGCTTGTTTGCTATAATAATTGAACAAGAATTAATGTAGTTGGTAACGGTCATTTAATAATTGTAACCAACAGGAACAAACCAAATACATCACTCGATGAGATAAAGCTTAAGCGATAAACAACTGATACTATCATCGAGGTACTACAAACAATTATTAAATGACAAATCAGATTAGCAAAGGTGGGTGATAATTTTTCCCCACCCGGCCTCCTGCATTAGAGGCCCAACCCCACCCCAGGGCTCTGCCAGTGCATTAAACTGCCTATGGAGTCGTGCGGGTACGAACAGGAGAAAAGTAAAATAAGTATCAATACACCTTAAGTAAGACAAACGCCAGCCATGCTGCAGCGTCTATTCAATATAACCGCCAATTAGCCTGGCAATGTCACACATTAAACAGATACGTGACCAAGAACTGGATGCCAGGGTGATCAGTCGTGCCCCTTATTGCCAAGCTATACACAGTGGATGCCAGCCATGCTGCAACAACCACTGCGAACAACAATGGGCGACATAAAGCAGGTGGGGAAAGAGTGTCTCAAACAAACGGCATTTTGTATATCCTTGGGAATACTACTGCAAACAATGGAAGCCAGCCATGCTGCAACAACCCCTGCCTACAGCAGTAGACCAAAATTTAATATATCGAGAAAAGAGTGTGTCCCAATAATATATAATATGGTAGATCAGTAGGAATATTACAGTACAGAATGGGCGCCAGCCAAGCTGAAGCACCCAACGCTTACAGGAAAACGAGACCAATCAAGTGCCGGTCATGTGCAGCATAGGAATACGAATGTAGCGTTTAAAGGCAGTGGACTTCCACCTGCCCATAGATTGAATTTGTGTTTCGCTCATCCCCATGTCAGCTGCCGTGGTAGCGGCACCGATTCGAAAGCTGTGAGCTTTATATTTACTGGGGTCTAGATCCGCCCACTGGAGAGCTTTATGCAAGTGTTGACAAAAATAGTTTCGAGAAACAGGGGAGACATTAGGAAATGCAAACAGTGGGCCCTTAAATGGACCACGAACCTTCAGGAATCGAGAAAGTGCTTGCACAGGACAATACTGATTGTGCGTTTGCGAAATGGACAGAGTGACAGGGCGCCCAGATGTGTTGTGCTTAAAATGACACAAAACTAGAACAATGTGTGAACGAGAAAGGGTGACATCTGCAAACTGTATGACAGCGTCGCTCCTGGATCGGGCATGGACCGTCATTTCCCCAATGCGCAAGAATGCATGAAATGCCAAGAGAAACATGCTCTGTAGCATATACCTGGTATAGGTGGATGAGGCAATAAATTGTGAGGCGTCAACTATCTGGTATAGTACAGAGGGAGTGATGGGTAAACGGGTGTCAGGTGTACCTGCCAGCTTCTGAGCCCCAGCCAACAATTTTTTAATAACAAAATGTTGAGTTGCATCCGGCATACCAGACAATTTATGAATATACGACAGAGCAGACATATAAGACATAAGGGTAGCTGGAGCATAGTCTTTGGAGAAAAGGCTTGCTATATATGTAGCCAAATGACCTGTTGAAGCTGGAAATATCGTACAGTTGGGAAATTGTTTCCGGCTGAAAGCTGCGTACGATGTAATAGATCGTTTGTAGGCCTTTTTAGTACCGTCAGACAAGGCAGCATTTAGTAGATGTAGCATCACTGCTGCCAAGGAAGAATTGCTGCCGGAATCGCTGTTGGCTGCGGTTGGAGCCAAGGTGCCATCTGCCGAGCTGCGGATTCCTGAAAGCGTGACAGTTTGTCAGCTATGACATTAGTCTTTCCTGGAATGTGCTTAGATTTAAAATATACATTAAATTTCAACGCAGTCACGACCAGACGTCTAAGTAAACGCATTAGGTGACAGTTCTTAGCGGACTGCTTGTTGATCACGTCCACCACAGCTTGGTTATCAGTGAGGAACAGGACTGAGTGGTTTGCCATGCATTGTCCCCAAAGCTCCAAAGCGGCTACGATAGGATAGAGTTCCAATACAGCAATGTTGTAACCATCCCAGATTTCCGGAAAGGTACCATTAAACCATCTGGAACCAAAAACGGCAGCAAACCCGTGCGTAGATGCGGCATCAGTGTACAGCTTAATGGAATCCGATGAAACCCAATTACTATCGATGAGCATGGTGACTCCATTGAATGAAGAGACAAAACAATGCCAGGCCGCCAAGTCAGCGCGCGACTCAGCCGTCAACCGGATATGATGGTTAGGCCTAGAAAGACCTCTTGTAAGATGGATGAGGCGACGGATGAACGCACGACCGGGGGAAACGACGCGGCTTGCGAATGTGAGTAGCCCAATGACGGATTGGAGTTGGTGCAATGTCACAGAACGGCATTTCCGCATGACGGCAAGGGATGTCTGTAGCTTCTGAACTTTATCCTGGGGGAGGCGAGCTTCCCATTTGACCGTGTCGAGTTCAATGCCATGAACAGTGATAAGCGTAGATGGGAGACAGGTTTTCTCATGCTTGATTGGGATAGAAAGCTCCTTGGCCAGAGCCATGAATCGGTTGAGATCGTGAAAGCAACGAGATGAATTTGGGGGGCCGATGAAGATGAAATCGTCTAATATGTGACTAACAGCCATGACACCCCTGCTTTGCAGGACCCACTGCAACGCACAAGTAAACCGTTCAAACAGGCGACACGATTCAGCACATCCCATTGGTAGGCAACGATCATAGTAGAAGTTAGTATCCCAGGTGAACCCAAACAAATGGTAGCATGACGGGTGGAGGGGAATGATGCGGAATGCATCCTCAATGTCTGCCTTCCCCACCAGAGACCCTCGGCCAAACTGACCCAACAAAGCTATGACATGATCTAAAGTTTCATAAGATACAGTGGTGAATTCCTTTGGAATACCTTCGTTGATGGAATTACCCGCTGGATAAGAAAGATCATGAATGAGACGGAATGCGTTAGGCTCTTTCTTGGCAACTACCCCAAGCGGGGAGGACTGATAGGGAGTGAATGGTGGTGAGATGAATGGGCCAGCAATGCGTCCCAGCGAAAGCTCCTTTGTCAGTTTCGTGTCAACTATAGCCTTGTGGTCTGAAGCAGATGGGTGATTATGAGTGGAAAGGAGAGAAGGAGTACCCAAATAGTTAATTTTGAATCCATGGATGAAACCATTGACCAGAAAGGTGACTTCCGCCTGGTCATAACCAAGGAGAGCTTGGTGTAAGCGTTTAGGATTTATTGGTGTTGGGAGTGATGATTTTTCGACATGAGCTGGGCGGATGGGGTGCATGACATTTGGTGCAAACGTGTTTGAATTTGCACAAGCGGGAGTGGCACTTACCCCCTCGCTGGTACTGCCAGCAGTAGCCAACGGGAAAGGACTGCGGGCGACGGGATTTGTTGGGAAAGGGACCTGGAGCACGAGCTGACCCCCCATGGACATCCTTGGCATACGCCCAGGGGAATCCGGCCAGATCAAATTGTCGGAGCGACCGGAATCGTGTGTCATACTGCCGCCAGGCCAACGGTGGACCTGTGGCGGCAATATCACGGACAACATCGCAATATTTGAACAACCCGGGGGCTGCTTCCGGAAATTGTTGGGCATATATTGCCCCAAACACCAAGAAGGCAGAAGTCCACTGGTCGATGGTGGAAATCTGCCTTCCCCTGGTCTGGGGCAGCAAAGAGAAGACGCGGTGAGAGTCACCAGAAGAAACAGCCATTTGTTGGGGTTGGGTTTGGTGAATATGGGTCAGATCGAAAAATTCAACAAATTCGTTGGCCCATATCTTGGCCTTAATGCGCTCCGGAAGGTCAGCCCCCAAAGTGGTGGAGTGGAGAGGGACGGAGAAGTGGGATGCGGGCTCACCCCTATCGTCCATCAAAGTGCTGAGAGCACCAGCGACAGCAAAGTCCATGGGAGTCTCCTGCTCGGTGGTGGGGTCTGGCATCGACCAGGCGACTTCCGGGGCAACATCTACTGATGGCGTGGGCACAGGGGGTGTGACAACATGGGCACGCGTGGCATCCCGGTCCTCTCGCAATTGTTTCATCACTTCCCGGGTGACAATGGCTACCATATCAGGAGTGCTGGTAGTTGTCACCGGCACACTGTCCGACGTGGCTGGCAAGTCCTCCGGACGTCCCGCAGCAGCAGAAACAGGGCGACGTCGGCGAGCAGGAGGGGCTGGCACGGGCGGTTCAAACTTGACAGGGCGTTTCCTGGCCGCAAGGCGTTGGGACGGCGGTCGCACCATGGCATGAACCGGTTTCGGCGGACGTCCGCGTGGGGGCATACTGCAAAGTAGTAAACAAAGGGCAGGAACGACATCCATTTTCTCAGAAACCATGGCACCAAACTAGTCAGTATCACAGCTCACCCACTATCTACCTGCATAACAGGATGGACCAATATGTAATATAATCCTGTGGACGCCCCACGGGCAGCATGAGGTGATATAACCTCTAGATGAAAAATTATATATAATCATAGATATAGATACACATAGATATATCCACATATATATATATATACATACATATATACCATCCATATAGATACACGCACACACACTCCATAAATCTATACACACATACATACTCACACATATATGTAAACAGAGATAAAAATTGCATTTATTAAGACCAAATGGAAAGGAAGTGTGCATTTTGCAGCGTGGAATATGAGTGGCAATGGAAAGAATGTGTCGGTGAACTTGCCTGGTAATAGAATTGATTGTGTACAACTGACAAGTTTGCTGTAGAGTTCAGGCTCATTACGGGTAATATATTTGATGATGTATTGTAACGAAAATCAGAAGACAGTGGGGCCATCAGAGGAACCAGTCTGTATCACGGCACACCCACAAAACATGTAATATAAGATAGTGGGGCCATCAGAGCACCAGTCTGTATCACGGCACACCCACAAAACATGTAATATAAGATAGTGGGGCCATCAGAGCAACCAGTCTGTATCACGACACACCCACAAAACGTGTAATATAACATAGTGGGGCCATCACAGCAATCCGTCTGTATCACAGCACACCCACAAACACGGATCATAAGATAGTGGGGCCATCAGAGCAATCAGTCTGTTTCACAGCACGCCCACAAAAACACATGGATCATAAGATAGTGGAACAAACAGAGCAACCAGCCTGTATCACAGCGCCTCCACACATTATATGGTACAAAGGAGCTACTAAGCATGTGGGCTACACCAATCGACCCCCCCAGGCTATTGTGTGTGGCAGCACTGGTAACACTACCGTAACACAACAATCAAACACGGGGGGAATTGTATTGGTGATTACTGCTGTTAGGGTTCCCATAGATAGTGTAAATTAAATGAAGAAAGCGTATATAAATACAATTGTGGCAAAACAGTGAAAAGATTGAACGAAAGCCAGTCATACTGCAAACAACATAAACCCCCAGACAGTGACAGTATTAAGGACCAAAATGCAGTAATTACCACATGGTGGAGACAAACTGTCAAAGGCAAAATTGTACTGTGATATACATTTCCAGCACAATGAGGGGAAAGCCAGAAGAAGATGGGCTGTACTGAAAGGAGTGGAGCATTTACCACTGCGTGGCAGCAAATATGGCAGCCCCCCTAATGGAGCGCACATATTTGCGCATCCCAACTTCGTTTAGATGGACCCCAAAGTGATTGCTCCCAGTTAGTGTGCATACCTCTGTGTCGCCAGTAATGAATATGGGGCAGGTCCGATGTCAGAGCATCCAGCGTACGATTTACTACGAACCGAGCGTTGTTAAAATCGGCACGCGCGGGAAACCGTTGCTGTTGGCGCCAGGGCGGGCGCACTGCGACGCGCGGCATAACCTGACAAATGACTACTTTTGTCACCGAAGCGACTGCCAACACCCGCTGGGCGAAGTCGACAATACGGGAGGCAAGCTGACTGGGCACGACACCGACATGAGACAAATCGTTAGTGCCGATGTCGACAATAACCACTCGCGGGCCGAGCTCACTGATCAGCGGCAACTCGGCAGGCAAACCGTCTATCTTAAGTCCGCCCACACCGTGGTAAAACACACTCGAATATTGCGCGGAAACCCCTAAATCTGCCCCCACAACATGCGTCGTACCATCACGATGCATAAGCGACGCGTGTAAACGCTTAACGAAGCTGTGACCAATCACTAAGAGATCGGCGGGGCAGTCCATAGCGGACATGATAAGATGAATGAAAAAGATCGACGGCTTAAAAAATGGCGGCGAACAAAGGAAAAAATTCGGGGTAAACGAGCAAATTTGAATGCAGTATAATTCAAGGATTATCAAAGTACTAATCCGCGAAACCACGCACGAAATTGCATACACAAGATCGAAGTATAGTATGAACAACGTTGAACTATACTAACCTCGAGAACTTGATTGAAGTAAATCTTCCTTTGTGTTGAAACGGCAAAGACGTTCGCTGCTATCAGATTCCAACACAAAGGGGCAGTCCACACCCAGCCTCGTTTTGATCCTGGGTGCTTACGTAACTCGGAACATTGGTAGATTATCGTGACAACGAATTGTTGACGGATTATCCGCATCACATTGCATAAATACTATTTTGACATATGTAAAAATATTCATATTATTTCTTTTATGGCTCACGCATTGTTTCTATTAGTTATTGTTTAAATTACAAACACTATTAATAAACTTGACTCATGTTTAATTTCTAATCAAATGTTAAAGATTATTCTGTACAATGTGAATTTTGTCAGTCAGATTTACATAATACGTGTGTAAACTTAACACAATATCAATTTAGGTTAATTCGTAGAAAAATATTGTTTACCACTCTAGTTGCGAGGTTTTTCCTTTTCATCAGAATGTAAATTTAAAACTTCAACAACTGAAGGAAATGTATGGTTACTTGGATAATATAACGAATAGGCGTACCTATGTGATATAGTAATGGGATATTTGTTGGTAGTGATGCTGGCAAAACAGTAATGTTCAGTATCTACGATCAGTCGTCCTTACTGGCAGCAGTAAGTGTGATCAGAACATGAGTGAGTGGGAATTACGACTGGTAGTCCTTACTGGGAACAGTAAGTGTGTAATAGTTGGTGATGCAGTCTACAATAGTAAAGTTAGACGTTTACGACCAGTCGTCCTTACTTGTTACAGTAAGTGTGAAATGTATGTGTTTGGGGTTGGCTACGACTGGTCGTCCTTACTGGGAACAGTAAGTGTGTAATAGTTGGTGACTTGATCTACAATAGTAAAGTTAGACGTTTACGACCAGTCGTCCTTACTTGTTACAGTAAGTGTGAGATGTATGCGTTGGGGGTTCGCTACGGCTGGTCGTCCTTACTGGGAACAGTAAGTGTGTAATAGATGGTGATGCAGTCTACAATAGTAAAGTTAGACGTTTACGACCAGTCGTCCTTACTTGTTACAGTAAGTGTGAGATGTATGCGTTGGGGGTTCGCTACGGCTGGTCGTCCTTACTGGTACAGTAAGTGTGTAATAGATGGTGATGCAGTCTACAATAGTAAAGTTAGACGTTTACGACCAGTCGTCCTTACTTGTTACAGTAAGTGTGAGATGTATGCGTTGGGGGTTCGCTACGGCTGGTCGTCCTTACTGGTACAGTAAGTGTGCAATCGTTCGGGATGATAATGGCTAAGTTAGTAATACTAGGTGTTGCGCCCAGTTGTCCTTAATGGGACCGTTACGGATAATGATTGGTAATTGGTTGTGATGAGCAACATTGGATGTTTATGTCTTAGTAAGTTGATAAGTTAGGGTAAGGGGTTTCAATAAGCTGCATTTATTGGACACAGTACGTGCGATAGCGGGAGTGAGTGAACATAATGGTTTTTACCTATCATAGGTGTCTTAAGGGTGTAGTGAGATGGAAAACTCGGTGATATCAATCGATAAGTGACATTGTTCGGATATGTGGACTCCATGTAAAGGACCGGGTGGTCCGTATGGATAGAAATGTTGTATTTGTTTCCTATTGAAATATAACACCACCCATCATATTGTAGAATGGCGCCGGTGAGGCAGTCTGTCCGGCAGCGTGCCAGGGCGGCAGCAAGTGGTCATCCCCCACAGATTCAAGACGTGCCAGCAGCAGTCCAAGTAGACCCTGCGGCTAGACTGGCAACAGCATCTGCTGCGAGTGCTGCTCGTCGACGCTGGGAAGCGAACATCGAGAGTCGTCTCGATGCGACAGAGCAGCTCCGTCGGGAACTGCTGGAGGTGAAGGACTTGCTGCAGTCGGTCGTACCTAACGTTATGCCGGCGACGGCAAGTCAACCGATACCTGGGTCTGCTTCGTCGGCAATAGGACAGCAGGTGGCGGGTCCATCATCGGGTATGGCGCAGGGAACTGCCATGGTGGAACCTCCATGGCCAAATATAGAAGGCATGGTGGGATCGTGCCAGTCAATAGATACAGGTATGGTGCAGTGTATGCAGAATTTGCCGGGGCCGACGCAGACAAGAGTGGCCAAAGTAATTAGTAACTCCTTGTCTCTTCATGGTCATGTCCCTAGTAAAATTAGAAGTAAGATATGGGAGGGTGAATTTGTTGATATGCACTCTCTCCTTCACACAACCAGATCTATCCCTCTCAATCCGTCCTGAAGGAGATAGTGGTAGCCCAGCTGTTTGCGTCGTGCCGAAGCCCAAAACAGAAATCAGGTCATTCTACTTATGGTCCAAAGCGTTTGATGTATTCAGTTCAGTGTACATGCTGAAGCCAGGCAATATAGTTGAGGGCCCCAAGCTGCTTAAGTATAGGCACATCATCCGAAATTTGTGTGAACGAGGGGGGAACTGGCGAGGGTATGACAAGTCCTTTCGCACTTTCAAAACAGTAGAGGGTTGGCAGTGGGATGAGATGCATTCTGAGTTGTGGCTGCAGGCGGCTCAGCCAATGCCAAAGGGGCAAGGGCGGCCTCCCTTTCTTGGCAAGGGGGCAGCTCTCCGACTCGGACAATGCAATACATACAACGCAGGTACCCCATGTCCCTACAATCCGTGCAGGTACAGACATGCATGCAGGTGGTGCGGGGCAGGGCACCCCGGGGTTAGATGTCCAAAGCATAGAGGAATCCCAGCTCAGCGGGGAGGATTCAAGTAGTAAAGGTGAACTGGTCATGCCCTCGCCAGTATCCCCAGCCATACTCAGCAAGTGGTTACAGGGATATGATGTAGCTCAGATTGAATATCTGGTGAACGGTTTTGAAAAAGGCTTTGATATTGGGTGTTTAGGGATACCAATACAGAAGGATAAGAAAGTTGCTAACATGCGATCTGCTTTTGAATTACCACAGGTAATAGATATGAAGTTGCAGAAAGAATTATCGTTACAGAGAGTTTTAGGTCCCTTTGACATACTTCCGGATGACCCCACGTTTAGAGTGTCCCCCCTTGGTGTAGTGCCTAAAAGGTTACCAGGGGAATTTCGTATGATTCATAACTTATCTTACACAGAAGGCTCGTCTGTTAATGACTACATACCCAGTGAATTTAGCACAGTTCAATACGCAACAATACAGGACGCTATTTCCTTTATCAAGCAGGCCACCAATATCGTGTTTATGGCTAAAGTAGATATCGAATCTGCATTCAGAATAATTCCGGTAGCTTCGAAAGACCGACCACTGCTAGGTTTCTGTTGGAAGGATAAATTTTACATGGACGCGGTCCTGCCAATGGGTTGTGCTTGTTCGTGTGCTATCTTTGAAGCTTTCAACACAGCATTAGAGTGGGTGGCTGAGGAGAAGCTGGGTTTGACAAAGGTAATTCATGTGCTGGATGACTTTCTGTTGTTAGCGGAGTCCACGGGGAAATGTCAAAAGGATTTGAAAGCGTTCATGCAAATGTGTAGAGAGCTAGGGGTTCCATTAGCACCAGATAAGACAGTTGGTTCATGTACGGAAATACAATTCCTAGGTATTACTCTCGATACAGTGTCAATGGAGGCCCGCTTGCCAGAAGACAAATTGGAAAAGGGCAGGTCATTGTTACAGTCATCTCTTGGTAAGCACAAGGTCACATTCAGGGAGTTAGAGTCTCTGATAGGGTTACTCAGTTTCATGTGCTGTATATTGCGTTTTGCAAGGGCCTTTTTAAGAAGAATTATCGATCTAACTCTTGGATTAAGCAAGCCTAATCACCACGTTAGGCTAACAAGGCAGGTCAAGTTGGATATGTTGGTCTGGCTGGAATTTCTTGATAATTTTAATGGCAGGTCTTTCTTTATAAACGATGAGTTTCACACAGGAGATTATCTGCAGTTGTTCACGGATGCATCGGGGGGCATAGGGTATGGGGCAGTATGTGGGCCTGAATGGTTTTATGGTGAATGGCCCGTCTCTTGGCAAGCTCACAACACTACAGTATTGGAGTTATACCCCATTATGGCTGCTGTGGAGATGTGGGGGGAGGCCTGGGCAAACAGTAGTGTCTGTTTTTTTACAGACAATGAATCTTTGGTCTCGGTGCTCAACAAACAATCAACCAAAGAAACATCAGTAATGGTGTTACTTCGTAAGTTGATTTTAACATGCTTGCGTTTGAATATTAATTTTATAGCCCGACATGTGCCAGGTCGGGACAATACACTTGCTGACAAATTGTCCCGTTCTCAGATCGACGAATTTCACAAGGTGGCACCATGGGCCAATCACGAGCCGACCACGTTGCCATTCCACATCTCCCCGGCGGCCTTCAGGACACTGCAGAGGTATTATGCAAGCATCATTAGCTCCTTCATCCAGGGTACAATATGGGAGGGCTTGGACAAAGCTGGTAGGGTTTTTGCAGTCAGTAAACGTAGTTCCCATTTTGCCAATTTCGGTCCCAAGTATGATGGTCTTCATAGCGCATTTGCATAACACCGGTTTCGCCCCAGCATCTATCGTGTCCACTGTGTCAGCCATTTCATATTTTCATAAGATCAATGGTTTCCAGGACCCTGGAAAGAATTTCATTATATCTAAACTCTTGACAGGGGCTCAGAACTTAAGAGCAGTGCCAGATGTGAGATTGCCTGTAACTTTGCCAATACTCATCCAGCTAGTTAACGCGGTGCCTTCAGTAATTACTTCGCATTATCAAGGTTTGATGATGCGAGCCATGATGGTTCTAGCTTTCAAAGCATACTTAAGGGTAGGGGAGATGGTCCCTCGTTCTAGCAAGGTAGTGCACGGTTGTATACAGGTCCAGGACATTACAGTCAGTGGTGAAATAATAGCAGTTTCTTTCAGGCATTTTAAGAATAGTGGCAGACAAGGTCCCCAGTATGTGCAGATTGACGGGGAGTGTTTTCTTGGCACTTCCATTTACACAGCTAAGATAGTCAGGGAGTTTCAACAAGTCAGAGGGGTAGCGCAGGGTACGTTCTTCGCATATACAGATGGGAGGTCTATGTTGCGAAGAGAGTTTGATGGATTGTTCAGACGTCTGCTGGTATTCTGTGGCCTCAGCAGCACAGTTTTTAAGGGTCACAGTTTTAGAATCGGGGCTGCGACGTCAGCAGCGCTGCGGGGGGAGTCTGATGCGCAAATTAGGGCAGCCGGTAGATGGGCATCAGATGCATTCAAGAAATATATCCGTATAACATGAAGAAGGGATAACGTAGTTCCAAGTCTATGGAGGGTTCTGCCAAGCTTTGTCTTAAGTTAGGTATTTGTATGTATAGCATAACACAGGTCACAGGTAGCAATGTGGTTAGGTTAGTAAAGGTTTTGGGCAAAGTCTAGTCTATGGTCAGGGTTCGTGTTATACATTGGGGGTTCTGTCAGGGGCGGAGCACTCAGTGTTATATTGCGATATATATTGGTATTCCGTACGTGTGACTAAAAGCAGGTCGCATGTAGCAAGTTAGTTAAGTAAGGGAAGGGGTAATGAAGGCTAGGTGAGCGGGATTCTGATTCAAGTGTTCCAGAATGGATATTGGTGGCTCTGTCAGGGGCGGAGCCATTGGTGATATTTTGGGGTGCTGGGTCAGGATCCAGATTCTTGCAGATACAGGATATTGACTGGGGGCTCTGTCAGGGGCGTAGTTCTTGGTTGTATCTTGGTTTGCAGGAAGTTAGGTATAAGGGTAACTCTGACAGGGGCAGAGTTATTAGTTAGGAGGTTAGCTAGGTTTTGGTATAGAGGTAGGTGGGGGTCGGTTACATTGGATGTTGGGTAACCTGGTGGCGGAGTGACCCCCACCGTTACGGTGGTAGTGGTAAATATAGTGCAGTCATGTAGTTAGTCATGTTAGTAAGTAGATGTCTCGGAAGTTATATGCTTAGAAATTGTAGGTATTGCTTAACAATGCTGTTGGGGTCGGCATGCTTGCTGTGTATTGCTGTATGTATATATGGTGTGGTTTTATGTATATATGGTGTTGTTTAATATGTGTTAGTGAATAAATGTCATTAAGTTGGCCTGTTTCAATCAACATTGGTCTTGTATCGTTGCTTTGCACAGAAAGGTGTATGTGACAGGGGCGCATACATTGATTTTGTGTGAGGTAGCGATGCAATATTGATAGTAAAGGTGCAAATGGTAGCGCCCCCTAGTAGATAGGCCTGAAGTTTCCCTAGTGATCAAGCTGAGACCAACGCGGAGGAATATGTAAAGGAGTGATAGGGGCTATATAGGCCAGCCACAAAGGAAATTCAGCCTCACTCTCTGGTTTGGTTTGATTCAGTGTATACTATTGGCTAGCCAATCACCAAAATTCTGTGTTCTGTTTTTATGTCGATTTAGTTATATTTAGTATCTTTGTTTTGCCCACCCTCCTCCCTATATCACTTTACTTGTTGGTTCAGAAGCTTTTTAATTGGCGCTTTCATTATAAGGGCGGAGTGACCCCCCACCGTTACGGTGGTAGTGGTAAATATAGTGCAGTCATGTAGTTAGTCATGTTAGTAAGTAGATGTCTCGGAAGTTATATGCTTAGAAATTGTAGGTATTGCTTAACAATGCTGTTGGGGCCGGCATACTTGCTGTGTACTGATGTATGTATATATGGTGTTGTTTAATATGTGTTAGTGAATAAATGTCATTAAGTTGGCCTGTTTCAATCAACATTGGTCTTGTATCGTTGCTTTGCACAGAAAGGTGTATGTGACAGGGGCGCATACTACTTTTTATTTTGAAAATAATATTGATCTAATTACATGTTTTTATAATAATTTATTATCAAAATATGAGTAGCACACTATTTCTCAATTCAATGGAGAAATTGGTAAAGTTAATCGATTATCATTTATGCATTTAAATGCTTTTAAATTTTAAGTAATTTTTATAACTTGCGCATTGCTTGTTGTCAGTTTTAAAAACAATAGGTACTTACGTTACGTTTTTTCATACGAGCACGCACGCGATGACGCACAGAGATAGATAACCCATTCACACGCACACGTACACACTCACAATGTTCGACGACCCTTAGACACGCATGCATGCAATAGTGCACAAAGATAGATATTACACGGGCATGCATGCAATAGCGCACAGAGACAGATATGTACTCAGGTGCATAAAACTTTAAAGTATGGTATTTTTGTTCGTTTTTCCATACACGCACATACATACAACGACACATACGTACCCCTCTACAAAGAGGCGCCGATTACGCACGCACTCTCTCTCTCTCTCTCTCTAAGAGCGCCCATGATCCATCATACCCACCCGCTACCCGCCGGTGCCACTAGAGGGCTCTATCGGGTCACGTGACTACTACGACTTCAACACCGGAAGATGAGGCAGCCGCCATCTTAGAGTTTCATTATGTCACCACGAAAAATGATCGTCATCCTATATACAACTACTGGCGATCATGATAACAATGCGACACCGAACTTCATTAGTATTTTATAATTGACATACATATATAACATTTCATTTTTTACAACATGCAAAGACAGCTGTATTGTATATATCTGGGCATGCCAATAAACCAGCCAATGAACATCGCCGTGCACTTCCTTTGACAAAGACCCACTCAGTTGCAACTTGAGTGATAGCACCACTTGAAGTCAAGTGCCTCTCAAGAGTGATATCATGTGATTGATATGTACCTCCTTAAATACGCAATAACCACCTTCGCGCAAACAATCGAATGATTTGTCTTTCCTGTGATCACGACGATGCCTCCGTATATCTTGTTTGTACTGTGCATTGTCGCCGCTGTGCAAGGAAGACCCCAGGATGGCGAATCGAAGCACTGGGCTCTCATCGTGGCGGGATCCTCGGGCTACATGAACTACCGTCACCAGGTATGTATTTGTGTCGTGTTCATGTACATAAACTTGTTCAAACAACTGTTCAAACATTGTAGGCCCTTGTCATGATGGTTGATCATGAGTCATCGTGTCATGCCTGTTTGCTCGTTGCCATTAAAGCGACGTTGTATATTCCTCGTTTATTAATACTGACTAGCTTAAATACCCATCCGTTGAGCAACGAATTAAGCACAATCCTGTAGTTCTGCGCCCACACCCCAAATCCTTCCGCTATTTGAATACTTAAAAGTTTAAAACATGCGTACTTTCACAGTCAATATATTATACCTCTAAACCTATTAATACCATAGTGATACATCTGGTTTCAGTTCACATCTACACTTTGTCTTCACGTTTTCTATATGCTCTATATCACAATTTGCTAGGTCCTACATTACGAAACATACCTTGCCTATACACGTATCCCTAGAATTTTGATACCGTATAACCTGTCTCGGGCGACCACCCATTCTGCACAGTCAACGCGGTCGTTCAAGACAGGTGGTCGTCCACGGCAGCTTGCAGGTATACAACGAGGATATTTAGAGGTACTGGATCTGGCGGATATAAACTTGGCAATATTAGTTCAATTTATATTGTTATAAATTTGGAGATCAATTTCCCGTTCTATATTTATTTAGTACTTATTACTCTATTCATGGTGAATTTGTACGTTATCGCTGATACCTCATCATCATAAACATTCGTGTCCGTCCACTAACACACAATGTGCTTCCACTGTTTGGCAAATTTTATGGCGATGTCATTGGCCTTCGTCAGGTCTTGGGCAGGGCATGGACTCTCCATCGTCTCGCAGACCAGAAAATGTTGCGTGGTCTGCCTAATGCCATGTCATGTGTTATGTATTCGCCCGACCACGTCACACTATCACAAATCACACAACACAGATACATCTTCGTCTGAATCCATCAAAAAAGATGTCACGAGACACATAAGACTGGTGGTTTAGATACGTTTGTCGTATAACAAAAGAGAACCTTGTTGGTCAAGCAATCAAACAATCGTTCAGACAGCGGAAGAGTTGAATGCTTTTGAACACAGGGACTGAGAAGACTTGAAATGATGTTGGGCTTTCAATGTTGACGACAGAGCCGAAAGCCAGGGCTGGAGTTGTGCAACATCCCGAATGATATCGTAGTCAAAATGGCCTAAGTATGCGTTTATGTCATGTGAAATGTTCATTCTCCTTGTTGCACGTATCACATCCAACAGCTACTATCGAATCACTGTTTGACGACCGCCTCTTCCTTGTCCAATTCAAAAGCACAGTCTAGCAAACAGCGGCACGATGATATTCAAGTTTCACAAGGTTTATTCGTCGATATTTGTAGGCGGACGCTTGCCATGCGTATCAGATTATGATGAAGCACGGCATTCCAGAGGAGAGAATTGTTCTTATGATGTACGACGATGTAGCACACAGTCGAAGGTGAGTATACGGTGTCTCATTACCACTCACAACGGATCTACATCTATCGACTTTCGTGGTTGACGAAAGCCCTTCTTCACACTAACTGGATATTAAATAACAACATTTTCAGCTGTTGGTAAGAGCAAATTCAAAATTTCTATTTCAACTACTTCTGTGATTCCCATAATATTGTCAAACTAAATGATTGGTTCTTTCAAAACAAATGTATCTGGTTTCCTCTGCGAGAACCATATACTTTTAAAAAAATGGAACCTTCTGCAATTTCAATTGTTATTGATACATGCTTGTACAATCAGATATGAGAGAGCTAACCTATATAATCATCGTTAACCACGTGTAATTATAATCTCAGTTAGTGTGGACAAGCCAAATAAAAACTATTTTCGTGAATAAAATCTTGTATACTGCTGTATTGATGATATGTCACATTTTGACAGTAACCCAACTCCGGGGGTCTTGATAAACCACCCAAATGGCCCCGATGTCTACGGGGGAGTGAAGATTGATTATCGTCAAAAGGTGAGCGGTACATTTTGAAATTAGATAGAAAGTACATAATAGGCAATGTTATTTTGGCAAATAAAAAGTGAATGAGATATGCATTTTGTTTCACCGTGCAACTTAGCAAACATTTCCCTGAGGCCATTCGCTAGCATCGACCACATGTGCGTATTCTTTTAAAGCGATCAACAGAATAAAGTAAAATAGGTGATCAGTAATGGTTAACCGTTGCAGGATGTCACGCCGACAAACTTCCTAAACGTCCTGCTCGGTAATCAGGAGGCAATGAAAGGGATTGGCTCGGGAAAGGTCATCAACAGGTATATGCTCCAATACACGCAAAGATACGTGCACGCACGCACGCACACACGCACGCACACACGCACGCACACTCGCACACACTCACAGTCTCTCACACAGACGCGCACACGCACACACGCGCACACGCGCACACGCGCACACGCGCACATACGCACACACGCACACACGCACACACGCATACACGCACACATGCACGATCGCATGCGCATACAATATTGATATTGCTCCACACACAAACGCACTGACACATAGATCGACATACATGCACGTTCGCGCGCACGGACATACACATCCACGCATACGCACACACGCACACGCACACGCACACGCGCCACGTACACGCAAGCTACACACACACGCGCATGCACGCTCGCACGCACGCACACGCACACACACATGCTTCTTTATTAGTATATATCCAGACCCAGGTGGGGGTACTATTGGTACGTACCCACCCCTCATGAGGCAACGCTTCCGCATAAGGGAATTAGTTCCGTTTCATGGAAAAGAGTTATGTACGATTAAAAACACTGAACAGCCCTCCCCCCCCCGATTTCCGATGTCATGTTCGACAGCATCAAATAGGTGAGTGAGACTTCGACACAATATGGAGCATCTCCGTGACAAATTCCAACAGAACATGCGAGTGTTATTATGTGCGTGCGTGCGTGCGTGCGTGCGTGCGTGCGGCCGCTTGTGTGTCATGTTGCGTGCGTGCGTGCGGCCGCATGTGTGTGTGTATGTGTGTGTGTGTGAGTGCGTGCGTGCGTATAAAGGTCACTGGTCGACACATGTAGTGTTTGTTAGGCCTATATGTGCTATGGTTTATTCCACGGTTAATTTTGGATAGCCTATATTAAAATGGGCGTAGATTAAATTAAGTAAAAAATGAATAATTTAATATTAATCAACAGTTTTAGGTATCGAAAACAAACACCTTTCATACGTATATTATCCTTGTTTTTCACAACCGAATTTTACTTGCATTGCAGTGGACCGAATGA
The DNA here is from genome assembly GCA_020002185.1 of Paraescarpia echinospica. Classification (NCBI taxonomy): domain Eukaryota; kingdom Metazoa; phylum Annelida; class Polychaeta; order Sabellida; family Siboglinidae; genus Paraescarpia; species Paraescarpia echinospica. The sequence goes on along the minus strand of CM034538.1, from coordinate 26,938,554 downwards.
CCATGTGTTTGTGAACTTCGTTGACCACGGAGCCCCAGGGTTGGTTGCATTTCCGCATGGCTATGTGAGTAATATCAGTCTGGGTTATTGCACGCTTAAATATTATGAACATCACTGAAAATGAAGTTTAAGTAATTTACATATTGTGATATTTTCAAAACATGTCAATATTATGATCGTTTTAGGTGTTATAAAAACACTCACGCAAGCACGCACTCACACACATACACACACACACACACACACACACACACACACACACACACACACACACAAACACACACACAAACACACACACACACACGCACACAAACACACACACACACACACACATATATATACATACACACAACGCATTACTTACAAAGTAAATGAATGTATACTAAAACATATGAAATTAACAATTATGAAAACAATTATCAAAAGGAACATTCTGTTATTTCCGATATTTTGTTTTTTTGCACTTTACTGCAGTAGTAGTGTTTTCTACATTTCAGTTATCCGCCAAAAGTTTGAACAAGGCAATTAAACAGATGTATGCTGAAAAGAGATACAAGCAGGTACGTTCTACCGTTACCGTTTATTACAGACATACACACACACGCACACACATACACACACATACGCACACACACCCGCACGCACACACACGCACACATACGCACACAATTAATGCTTGGCTACATATATAAGTTAATAATCGCTCACATCTGATTACAACGAAGCTATTTTTGACGTCATAATTATTGCTATAACAACGAAAGAATTACGACATTTCTAACCGAACGTTGACCGACTACTGTTCTGGGAAACACCGGCGACAAACCGACAACTTCGAATTTGTTAAAATCAATAAATTATACGCGATAATATTTGCGATTTACATTCTGTAATCGTATAAACTATTCGACTGCCGTCGGAATCACATAAATAATTGGACACGATGTGCGACCTTGTCCAATTATGTATGTTACTCCGCAACCGTTTCGTTTGATTCCGATTGCTTGCTGTCCTCACAGACTTATTTCAACACTCTCGTCTTAAATAGCAACAGTTACCTTCAACACAATGCTGCCACGGCGGAATATAAATGGATAATGTTAATACAATAAGGATTGGAACAAGAAGTATAGCATTGCTACCTTAGATTAACTCCGAGGTCGAAGGATGTTCATAACTGGGTGTTTACTTTTTAAATACCTAGCCCCGTCATGTTGCATTGTTCTTTAATTGGTGCAGGTTGATTCATCCATATTATAAGATCACTAAGTCTTGTTTACCTTTGTTTCCAATGGTTAGCATTCTAAACTTCAAATGTTTATGTGAATATCTTACCGCATGTTTTCTTCTGTTGCAAAATATGATAGCGGCTCCATGTGGTTATCTCAAAATTCGTGTTGTCGAGCCGATTTTGGGTGAGCGTTATGCTGCAAAACAGAAAGGGTGTTATTGTATCCTTCCTACTTTCTTACCTAATAATTCTAATGTGCGCCGTCAGTTGGTCAATGTCATTTTCATATTTTTCACATTTTGTTTGTCTGTATTTCCGTTTGGAAGTGGAAATTAACTTACTTCTCTGTTGCAGATGGTGTTCTATGTCGAAGCATGCGAGTCTGGTTCAATGTTTCACAAGCTTTTACCAAAGGACATCAATGGTAAGTATCAGCAATGATATGAGTAAGTATACGGAACAGTGATTTTGCATTATCGATGTCATACATACAGATAATCTTGGCAATCTTGTTAAATCTTGTTAAATCTTGTTAAGATAGTAAACGACAATGTCCTGGCTCATCATCTGGGACAATTTTTGACTTGCACTCTGGCCTATCGAGAGTCCAACATTAAAAAAACATGCTGATAGCGTTTACACAATCAAAAATCAAATTCTTCCATTCAGTTATAGTTCTCTCCTCTGTGAGAACACGTACTTTCTTTCATCTAATCTACACATTTCTTTCACTAGACGTCTATTTGATACCTTATTCGTATAAACACATTCACTCGAGCGTCAAATCAACTTTTATGCTAAATATAGAATATTGCAAACATGTAGTTATTTCGCACACTCATTGTGTGTAACCAGGCACTTATTTATACAAAAAAATGGCATAGGGGACGTGGCACGAACAATTTGCTCAACTTTAGATAAGTGGAATCGAAAAGTACTCTCCTTGGTTGAGAATTTACAGCAAAGCGAGACAAAACTATTATTGACTGATCCAGAAACTGACGTCACAATCAAAATTGTCCGACATATTCACGTGTGCGTCAGCCATTTTGCAAGCTTGACGAACCTTGTTGCTAGGCAACAGGTTGCACGGGGGATGCGCCACTTCTGCGCATAATCTGGTTTATTATCTTTACGGCCACGTGGCGCATTTTTGAAAGCAGTTTTGTGTTACAGTTTATGCAACGACAGCGGCTAATCAATACCAGTCGTCCTACGCAATCTACTTCTCCAATAAATACAACACGTATCTCGGGGACGTGTACAGCGTCAGGTGGATGGAAGACTCTGATGCGGTGAGTAGGTCTATTTAGGCAAGTGTCTACAACGCGGGCCCATCTAATTATACCACTGTAACTACAGCGCGTGCAGTCATGCAAAACTATCTGTCAAATATGTAAGTTATGTTTGAAATTCATCATCTTTTCCTTGATGTAAGACAAACTTGAACTCCCCCAAAAAAGGGGATGCACTCTGTTTTACATAGGCCTAATACGTATACCTAAAGTGTCTACGACACGGTGTTTTTGTGCTTTTTATTAAAATATTAAGTACGTTTAACATCAACATCACCGATATTTTGCTCCACTCGTTTGACTTTGCTTATTAGATAAGCAAATGTCTACAACTTCGTTAGCGCTTCATAACAATTACTGTGATACACTTTGTGCTTACTGTCATGATATTATGATAAATGATTATGTAGTATGAAAATGTGTACACTTTTGATTGTCTTTGTGGCCGGAATAGCTATGCGTGATGACTGTTAATTGTACGAGTTTTTCTTGTGCTGGCATTAGGAGAACCTCAAGAATGAAACACTCCAGAAACAATATGAACTTGTGAAGAAAGAGACCAAAACCAGTCATGTGATGGAGTACGGAGAAATAGCAAGTATCTATGGCAATTGGTGACCAATGGGTTTGAAAAACAAAATATGGGGTACCTAAATGGCTTGTTTAACGATTTTGCTTAGTGTATTGAAAGAGCGCAACACCACATTAAATAGAGGATGGTATGTGTGGGTGCATGCGTGCGTGTTGTGTGTTTGCGTGCGTGCGTGCGTGCGTGCGTGCGTGCGTCTGTCTGTCTGTCTCTCTATCTCTCTCTTTCTCTCTATCTCTTTCTCTCTCTCTCTCTCTCTCTCTCTCTCTCTCTCTCTATCTCTCTCTCTCTCTTTCTCTCTCTATCTCTCTCACTGAGTGTGCGTGTGTGTGTGTGTGTGTGTGTGTGTGTGTGTGTGTGTGTGTGTGTGTGTGTGTGTGTGTGTGTGTGTGTGTGTGTGTGTGTGTGTGTGTGTGTGTGTGTGTGTGTGTGTGTGTGTGTGTGAGAGAGAGAGAGAGACAGACAGACAGACAGACAGACAGACATAATACAGACAGACAACAGACAGACAGAAGAGGAAGACGGGGATTGAGTCGATAATTTGTCAGTAAGCTTACCTGTATCAATTTCTGCAGAGAATACTAACATATGACGTCTGTTTCCAGAGTATATCTGAGGAACCTGTCGGGGACTTCCAGGGTGGCAACAACTACATATCGCCTCAGCCAATGATACTTCCCAAAGTACCTGTAAGTTTATCCATGGGAAATTTATTTTTGGTAAACATAGTTTGTATTTGGGTGTTACAAAAGCTCCTTTATCCCTTATGAAAATATACGATGGAGTACCAAGGAAAACATGTTCAAAAACAAAATCATGATACGCCATGGCTTGTCATGGCAAACGATGGTTTACCATGTTTTACTGGTATACCATTTTACATTTATCATTGCATGGTATTCCGTGATATTTGCCTCAGCCAAAACACCCTGACATTTATCATCGGATGTAATGGTATTGTTTTATAAGTGATAGCCTACGAAAGTGTTACATTTATCCATCAATTAATAAATGTATATATTTATTGTATGTTGGGTTGTAATAACATTGGTAAAACTTTGCATTTACGAGACTCTTTGTAAACAGATGGACGCCGTGCCGTCTTGGGACGTGCCAATGGCCATTCTACGTCACCGACTTGCTGAAACCAATGACCTTGATGAGAAGATGGAGATCATCGATGACATGAAGTTGCTTATCACGGTAACCGAAGTGTTATACTTCAACAACAAAAATAAATATCTAAAACACTTTTTATCCGGGAAGGTTTTATTATGACGGAAGTTTGTCCGAATTTTGTTTATATTTCCAATAGCATATATACACATGATTATCTTTGCTATATATCGGTCGATTGTAAGTAAGGGCATTTCAGGGATACAAATAAACCACCATGTAGGTGGTCGGTATCTATATGTACTTTCCATAAGACATTCTACTGGAGCGCGGTGGCGCAATTGTTAGAGCATCGGACTCTCAATCGAGAGAACCTGGGTTCGGACCCCGCCGTGTCGAACCTTAGACAAGTTCGTTCACTATGTGTTGCTCCATTTCACTCATCTATATGAACGAGTACCAGACTATAGACATCGGTGGATAATTATGTTTCTTTGGACATTAATTACAATTAGCTTAATGCTTTCCAGAGAAGTCGAGATAATGTTCGACTGAACAGGTCTGCCAGGGAGTAATGTGTGTGTATATATATATATATATATATATATATATATATATATATATATAAGAACTTACCTTTACCGTATTAACTTTTACATTACATTTGAACGGTTTTCAGTTATATTGCACTGTTTGACGATATTCATGGTGGATGCACGGAAAGGATTGGTCGTATGTGAAAGAAAATACCAGCATGGTTTAACTATGTGTGTATGTGCATGTGCATATCCATGTTTTCTAGCCAATATTCTCTGGTTTCTTGCAGAAACAACAGGTGATTCGGTATACGGTCAGGCAGATCGTTAGGTTGGCGATTAGTGATGAAGTTCGGGTGAATCGTGTGTTTAGTGAACGCCGCCAACTCTCCGACTTTGTATGCTACGAACCGGCTCTGGAGATGTTTCATGAGCAGTGTTTCAACCTTAACGGGGTACGGACTATTAAGTCGATTTTATAAAATCATACTTTGTGTTACAACTTGCATTATCAAACGCATCTTGTCTATTTTTGTGACAATATCTTTATTGAAGTATCTGGCATTTGTACTGAAATCGTAATATTTTTGCAACATTTGGTTTGTAAATGTTCACACAATATTTCGAAGTTGCGAAACCAATGTATTGTTTTTATCTAAAACTGGTTTTGCTTAGTTTGAGATGAACTAAATGGATGATTTTTTGTAACGTTCATGGTCACGTTCAGGAAAAGTTACTGCGCATGCCTCATGTTCTGAATACAACGGAACGTCAAGATATATATAGTTATTTCTTTGTCCATCTTTGACAGAACGAGTATGCTCTCAGACATCTGTACACTCTGGTGAACATGTGCGAGGAGGGGGTCTCCACGACTACCATCCTTCAGAGCATCATCACTGCTTGCTCTGGCTGGCGTCTGACAGGTTAACTTCACGGAACACTGTCAATAATCCAGGATATATACCCATTATAATGTTGATTTAATTAACGAAAATGCAGCGTCGTTGTATTAACATGCCTTATTGCTGATACAAATTTATATGGATCGTGTGTGTGTGCGTGCGTGCGTGTATGTGAGTGCAGTGCGTTCATACAATAAACTAATTATATATTTAAATACAAAACATCTATTGCACAGAGTAGAATATAATAATTATAGTTATAAGATGCTGTAGACGTGTGTGGCTGTATCATTGTATTAGATTAACAACTTGAATACTTATTGCTTATCGATTTTGAGATTAACCAACCCTTCTGTCTTGATGCGCCTCTGTTTGGTTTCTGTGGATTTATACGCAACTGGAGTTACCTTGTTGTAATTATTAGTACTTTGTAGAGTAGAAATTGGTATGAAATAAAACTGGGTTTCAAGTATTGTGTTTCTGCCTATATTGCTTGTTTTGTTGCCTGCTATTATCATTGTCCTCATTCCTCTTGCCTTTCTGTATTATGAATTCTCCATCTGGGGTTAGTAAATGTTGAAGTTGCAGTTTGAGTCAAACTACCATTTTATCTGTTTTTTTTAATGTATGTACCATATGATTTGTACATGTCACTTTGATATGCCATTTGATGAATTATGGAACGCGGATATGATTATTATAATCGTCTTTGCGCCGTTTTATTTTAGAATAGAGTATTATGTGAAAACAATTATGTCGAGTTGAGGGAATTGACGTATCGTGTATGGGCCAATGGGGTACGTTGACTCACTGGAACTTTGCATTTAAAAGGTGGACGCGATCTCAGAATGCAACTTAAACTTTAAAATACCCGGTATTAATTTTCTTTGTCAAACACTAAATACTAGTCTCTGACATTACATCTGTATAAACTGATTTCCTTTCAACATCGCATCGTTTCATGTCAACATATTGTACAAGTGTATTATATGTAATATGGACATGGTTATCATGTGTGTGTGTGTGTGTGTGTGTGTGTGTGTGTGTGTGTGTGTGTGTGTGTGTGTGTGTGTGTGTGTGTGTGTGTGTGTGTGTGCGTGTTTGTGTGGCGTGCGTTTAATATTTTTCTTTGTGTTAACGTGTTAATTCACAAAATCACCAAAACTCTGTCTTCCTACATTTTTTCATACAAACTAATCGTCGCTCTCTGCTCACCGGTTGTTATAATAAAAATGTCAAGTAAAGATAATATTAGTCAGTACTAGCATGGACTAACGAACTAAGAGCAGCAGGTAGATCATCTTTACATCACTTTGATCTTTTGGAACTCGCTCACACAATGGTGCCATCTGGAGAAGTGGTTCGTCCCTCAATTCGCCGAGTTAGGAGAAAGGCCCTCTAAAACTATCGCAAGCACATGAGTAAATCACTTTCTTTCTTGTTTTCTGGGTGATGTCAGACCACAGAAATGCTTTTCATTCCATATATAAAAAATACGATAATTTACATGGCTCTACACAGTCTTGGTTATGCACATATGCGTATGTTGTGGCTAGATATATAGCCTTTGGATAGAGTTAGCAAAACAAATCCAAAACATTCATGTACAGATTATTCTTTAGGATGTTTATGGATGGTTTTGTAGTATTCCATAATGTTCTATACCATATTCTACTGTGTTCCGTATTGTTTTATTGAAGTGTATACAAAAATCAATCAAATGTTGACGATCTTTTCGCTAAGGGCCTTCAACACTTAATTGTGAAATAATATTTTGGAAAACACTAATTTAATTGTTTTCCTGAAATGTGAAAACGTTTTAATGACACAAATGTAGGGTCTTAGTAACATTTTGGAACATTAGAAGAGTTTCATTGGAACATTAAAAGGAAACACTTTTCTGATGGTAAAGTAAAATATTTTGTATCCCGATATCTTACACCACAGTGTTCAATGTTTTAATGACATTTTCAAATCAGCATTATAGAATGTTATATTTATTTAAAACATCTTTTATGGTGTTTTTATATTTTCGTAACTTTCTTATTTAAAAAATACAGAACATATTGTATATCATAAAAAAGAAGAGAAGGCTGCAACAACACGCCAGCTATAACAGTGAGGACTTTACCAGGTGTCCACAGAAGTTCAAACCCCCATACCCCCTGTTTACGGGCCAGTCACTGGGAATGAAATTCAACAAAGACAGTGTCAGTACAGGAGTCATGTATTTGAAAATTACAGAAACTTTCAAGAAATAGCACGAAAATGTGTTTTTTTAACAAGACACAAAATTCAACAGATTCACCATGCAGCCACGGCTGGTTCCAACTAGCAAGAAGTTCCAACTAGCAAGAACTTGCATTAGATGAAATCCAGCAGTTTTATGTAGCTCATAGGTTCAAAATTAATAGTCAGGTGTATAGCCTTCTTGCAAGAACAACCAATTATTATAGAATAAACAGACACAGAATATATATATATATAAAGGATATAATAGAGGCAACATTAAATGGACCTTGGTTGCGTGTGAATCAATCACCAGGATATTAATTCGAGATTCAACTCTCTAAAGGATATGTTACAGCAGAGATAGAGTGTGTGAAACTACTCACAACAACAATACAGTAGAGTACTCGAATAAAACATATCAAGGTTAGACTAAAGTATGCAACCTGTTTTTGTTTTGCTATGTAAAATGTATAATTTGTTGTGTGTTGCCACAAATTTGTTATCAATCACGTGTACACAAATATTACACATGCTATGACACTAATTTAAGCACTTGAATAAATTAGTTCCAATTCTGCTGTTATAATTATTTTCTCACAAACTACTCTTGTTTTCATTAGTCTCTCTCGAGATTATCTTCCGTGTTCTTAATCATATAACTGGCTAACTGCAACATCCGAATTTGTATTATGCGTGCTAATAGAGAACAGGCAAGAATCAATGACGTGGAATTTTAATTAAATGCTCTTCAGTTCTTCGTGATAAGTTCTGGGATATTGAAGACATCATCCAGCGAGTGAGTTTACAGATGAGAGCCGTTGCATGCTGCAAGGATGCCTTTGAAGATGGTAGTCTTGGAGACTCCCTCTTCGCACAAGTTCACCAGAGTGTACAGATGTCTGAGAGCATACTCGTTCTGGCAATGAAAGACACAACATTATCATCCGAGTTCAAAGCTAAGACAAAGCAGTCTGTTCCTCAACCCGGAATTAGCCAGTGTTGTAATTATTAGCAAGAAATCTGTTGTGTTGAACGTGGAGAATCTTTGAACATCAAAGGGTGCTGCGGTTGACTTGGCAATATTGCCAATAAAGTTTGCTTTGAACCTGGATGTTTTGTTTACCTTTTGAACATGCTCCGGGGTCATATCTTCCAAATTGCAAACATTGTTAAGGGCTTACTAACACGATTTGGCAGGCAGTATACCTTCAACATAGTCATAGTCTTAAGGACATTATATTATTAATTAATAAATGAAAAACTAGGAACAGACTGCCTCCTTTTAAACTCCATAAGCTGCTCATTTAGTGCATCAAACACCATGTATGTTGATGTACAAATTGATGGGTAAATATTTTGCTAAGATACAATAATTATATTATATGCATGCAGGTGTAATAAAAGAATGCATAGTTTTATTAAAATCGCTAAAACAACTGATATTGATCATCAGAGCAGTAGACTTGTGAATGTTTGGATAGCTTTAAGTCATCAATCGATCAATCCATCCATCAATCAATCAACCAAACCAAACACATAAATCAATGAATCAATCAACCAAACAATCACCCAACCAACCAATCAATTAATATTTCTATTTCCAATAGTTCAAATTCCACAATAATAAAAAACAATAGTAATAGAATACAACATACAGTATTCAACATATTGGAATTAAGATTTATATATATATAAAAACAATAATATAGTGTTATAATATAGCACCAGACCACCTTTGCCATTTCTTGCCACGTTTTGATCGGTTTAATCGAAAATAATTCAGCAGTTTGTCCAATTAAAAAGATTTGCTCAAACAAGCTAAACTGTCATGACGGATACCATATAAGTTTGATTTTCCTAAAAATGCTTATAAAACAAAATGAGGAAACAATTTTGTTGTGGAAGACAGTTTAAGTTTATAGTATGGTCTGTTAGAACCATTTATCTGTTCAATAAAAGCTTAGTTTTAATAATTCATGCAAACTAAGAATTGTGCATTCCTGGAGCAAATCGATAAAGTATCAAATTGTTGCAGTGATTCAAATCACACTGTTGGGGATGATTTGCTATACAAGAACAGATCTATTGCAGTTTGCTAACGTCACAACCTAAATGATGCAGATGATCTCCATCAAGCTTTGCCTTTATACACAATGTTGATAACAGTTATATACGTAAACTACATTGCCATTGCTGCATGACATCTCACAAAAATCAAACATTCCCGCATACAGCTGTCACTTCAAAAACTTTGCCTGATATTTTGTTACAAAGAAAAAACTTTTGGGGGCCAGAATTTCAACTAAATATATGACGGAATGCGTGACTATTACATATGTTCCGCATCCATTTTTATAGCTTAACAGACCTTTTGCTAGGCAACAAGTCACATGATGGATAGGTCAATTGGCCAAAACACATTAAACCCACAGAAAGGACGTACTTGGTTGAGGTTGAAGCACTTCTCATGGAAGAGTTCCATTGCTGGCTCGTAGCATGCGAAGTCAGAGATTTTGTGGCGTACAGCAAGGATCCGATCTGCCTGCAGATCACTACGTCCGGCCAATTTCACAATCTGCTTCACTGTACGTCGGATTGCCTGGTGGTTCTAAAAATACAACTTGGATTGAAAACCACCTATAACTTGATGTTACTGCAATATTACTACTTTCTGATTCCTACAAATATATCCAACATATTTAGGTATATGTTCTTGTCTGAAGTAACACAAATATTTAATTGGAAAGCAATTTATTTCCAAAAATAAGAATCTAACAAAACATCAGACAATTGCGCATACTGAAATGCATTATTAGTTAATATCACTAGTTGAATAATTACTCTTCGGGCATATGTCCTATTGATTCGTATACAGGTCAATTTAGTGCAGCTATTTATCAATAATATTATGCTCCTACAATTTCACACGACATGTCGGACTTCTCCAACACTGAACTCAAACAGCGATCATGTCTACAGTAATGGTCTCAATAGCTCTGCTGAGAATTGTATCTAAATATACCTTATGTATATTTCAAATCAGTTTACATTGTTACAGTTGCACAAAACATAGTATTGTAAAATATTTACATAAACTCTGATGTTATTAACAAATGTTGATTTTAAGTTACATAAATTCGGATATGTTATTAGCAAATGTTAAGTTTAATTAAAAGTTACAATTTCCCATTGCACATGTCGTTTCTGTACAGAGGGAATCCTAGCTTTAATGTGAATGAGTACCTTGATAATCGACTTCATTTCATCGATGATCTTGAACTTCTTTTCAAGGTCGTTCGCGGCGCTGAGTCGGCGACGCAGAATGGCCAGTGGCACATCTCCAGAGGCAACGGCATCATACTGGTAGACAATAATTACAACACATGACACACATAATAATCATATTATATTTACACTATCTTCCGGTTTTACACCCACCCGTGAAGCAACAAACCAAAGTTGGCAACTACCACCATTTGGATATTTTGAATTTAAACTTGTTCCCAAGACCATTTAATTTCTGCTGTCACCAATGAAGGCATCGAATGCTGTAGATGATAAGGTATAAATAACTCCACGGTGACACCATCCGGCGAATGAGTGACAACTAAATTTGTTCACTGTCAAAAATAATAACTGTAGATAACAACCTGTGTTGTTTTTTCAAATGTATTGCGAATTGGTAGATGAGTGGTCAATGGCTCAGAGGTGAGAAAATATAGAAAGAAGCAAGTGGACCGTGGCGTCTGGGAGGAGACAATTAGCATAGCTCCAAAATTAGCGTATTCTTATATAGATGAAACACCAATTGAGAGCACTGAGATTGCTCAGTGTGTAATTATTTTTTTAACAAGATTTAACAAGATTTCCGTCCAGAGGTACAAGCTCCAGACGACATGCGGACACGGACGGCTTTGGCTTATCGACAGTCCAACAATTTTCCACCTACATATAGCCCGCCCTCCCCACATAGCTGCCAGTTTTGTTTTTGAACATATTCACATCGCTAGCATTAACACAGTCATAAAATAATTTGTTGTGGTCATTTATTTTCCTCTGGGAGAATGAGTAATTTGTTCTCACATCTAACCTATACTGTTCTTTGGCTAATGCCACATTGTGCCCTCTGGTTCTACTGCCTTCTTTAAGTTACAAGAAAATATTTCTATCAATATCTTCATAACCATTCAATATTTTAAAAACTTCTCTATTTGGTCTCCTCTTAGTCTCCTAGACTCTAATGTTGTCAACCCGCATTCTAATAGGAGTCTTTCATAACCAAGATCTTTCAGTTCAGGAATCAGTTTAGTTGCTCTTCAGTGCACTCTTTCTAACTTATCTACGTCCTTCTTACGATATGGCCTCCATGCTTGTATGCAATATTCCAAATGAGGTCTAACTATTGCTTTGTACAGTGATACAATCAGCTGTTTCTCCTTATACGTGATATTTCTTCTAATTAGCCCTAGTACTGTATTTGGTTACCCTTTGAAGCAGCAATTCCACATTGCTCTGAAACTTTCAAGTCAGCCCAAACTGTTACTCCTAAATCCTTTTCTTTTACAGTTTCACCTAATATAGTATCCCCCCCCATTATGTATTCTTTGTCAGCATGTCCATGTGAGTTGAAATACTCGTTCAGGGCCTCTGCCATCTGAAATCCATCAGATATTGTTTCCTGCACTGTTTTCAAGCGGTCCCACTTCATCCCCAACCTTCTGTTTACTCCTTACATAAGCGTAAAAAATATTGCTGTCATTTTTATATAATTTGCTAATTTTTGCTCAAAAGTTCATTTTTATTTTTTTATTTTGGCTGTAGCTATGTTAAGCTTTGTAGTTGTTGTAGTCTTCTATATTTCCAGTGTCTCTATAAACTCTCCACATAATTTGTTTGTAAGCAATCTTACGTACAGCCTCCTTTGAAAGGTGTTTCTTTCTGGATTGTTTCCCTTGCTTTTTCAGTGAAACAAAATCTTTCAATAATGCCCTCAATCTCACCTTTCAAAATGGTCCAACATCCTGTTGCTGTCTTGTTCTTCATTAAGGTAGTCCAATCTATGTGTACTAAATATTTTCTCATCTGTTTATATTTGCCTTTGTTAAAGTTTCTCCTCCATTGCTTTTTACCATTATTCTCTGATTGTACTTTAATATTAAAATGGATCTGGTTATGATCACTAGATCCCAGAGGTTCATATACTTTCACATTATCAACTAATTCATTCTGACAAGAGAACACTAAATTCAACACATTCCCTCCCACCTCTGGTTGGTTCCAAAACATGCCGATTAAGAAAACAGTCCTGTATTACAAGCAGAAACTCTTGGTCATCACCTCCAGCACTGTCTAATGATTTCCACTGAATATGTCTGTGATTAAAATCACCCATTATAACACAATCCCCTTCACTCATCTCCTTTATAGCACTGTGCAGTTTTACACCATCCTCTTGTCGTATGCTAGGACTACGATAAACTAGTCCTATTGTTAACGTTGACTTTCTGGTAACTATGTTGCACCAAATAGCTTCCTCGTAATCTGGTTCCCTTTTCATTTGTCCTTCATATGCCTGCCTAGATTCTTTAATATTACAGACCCCGCCTCCCCTTCTCTTTTGTCTGTCCTTTCTAAACATGACATAACCTGATTGAGCTAGTTCAGCAACTACCATGTCTTCATGTGCCCATGATTCTGTGATGCTTGTTACATCTGGGTCAATATCTGCTACCATGATTTCTAAATCGCTTCTCTTATTTACTATGCTTCTGGTATTTAAGCATACACATCTAAGTTCATTTTTATGGATATTTTGGTGAACCTTTCCTTGTAGATTTGCTTGCCCCATCTCTTTGAGGTGGCTCTACGTATCCCCCATGTGCATCTAGTTTAAATATTCATGCCTGTACCTTCATCTGTGCACCTGATGAACTCACTCCCTAGAACTGCTGCTACTTTTCCTGTCAGATGAAGCACATCACTCATAAACAGATCTTACCTGCCTACAAAGCTTGCCCAAATGTCTACAAAGTCGACTCCTTCCTCCATACCCAACTTCTGTAACAGCGTGTTAATGGCCATTCTTCTACAATTCTTGTAGAACTGTTCCCTGCCACCCATTTTCAGCAGTATACCTGATAACACGATTTGTCCAATGCGTGCCTCTTTTAGTGTGCAGACCAGTCACCTCTACTTGCCAACAATGGCCGTCTTGCCTTCCTTCTCAGCATTATTGATGCCCAGGTGCACAAGAATAGATCCCCCGTAGCCGTTACCCATGTCCTAACCTACTCATTCTGTGACATCCTCTATCTTCGCCCCTGGTAGACATTCTGTCATATCATCCCCTTTGTTTATTTATATTATAATAGAATCCCTCATGACCACTCGCAGTTTCCTCGCTTTCCCATTAACTACTGCATCTGCATAACTCTTGCCTTCCTTCAGTTGCAGCTCCTCAACACCGACCTGTTTACCTTTCTTTTGCTGAACACTGTCTTCTTCCATATGTCTTCTTCTCAGTCTTTTGTTTCACGGTCTTACCAACTGCCTCTGTAGTATCTACCTCTTGATCATCTGTACCGCTTTCACTTCTCTCCTCATTCTTTACTGTCTGACCACATGGTGATCTGTACCCACTGGCCCATTTATCTTTCCTCTGCCGAGCACTTTTCCTCAGTCCCTCTGTCTTCTTCTTCTTCCCTCGTTCCTTCTGTTTCACAGTCTCACCAATGGTCTCCCTGGCATCTCTCACCACACCACCTGTCTCCTTCATTTCCACTGACTTCTTCTCTTGTTCCTTCTGTTTCACAGTCTCACCAATGGTCTCCCTGGCATCTCTCACCACACCACCTGTCTCCTTCATTTCCACCGTCATATCACCTGATTTCCCTTCCTCGTTTGTCTTTCCCATCAACACCCTAACTATACCCTTTAAATCATCTACTTCCTTAATAAGTCAACTGCATACAGAAAGGGAAAAGGTTATAAAAACGTATATCTGGACAGACTGGGGCAGCATAAAATATTTATGGTTTTACAATTCTAGTAGTGATGTGTCAGACAAACAGTCGCAGGTTGCCTTTTTGCAATACAAAATCAATAGACATCATATTCAATTAAAACAATTACAGAACTGATACGTACAGGAACTTTGGGAAGTCGTACTGGTTCTGGTGATACGTATTTCTTGCCTCCCTGGAAGTCTGCTACAGGCTCCTTGGCGATAGTCTGAAACAAAACATTGGGTAAGCATACTGCCTCCACTCAACTCCTCACCCGTCAGCCAGATGGTTTTCTTGCCAAAATGTTGTTTTACTGCAATCTGTTCCATTTATTTTATGTTCAATTTACGTCACTGTACAATGTTTATTTGTGAAAATAACATGATTAATACAGCGCACTGACAAAACAGGTGTGCTATGATCTTCAGATGTTTCTTGTGTTGTAAAACTCGGTTCCAAGATTTCTTGACAAACATGTTTAACACGATAAGGACAATTTTATTCATACCAACAGAAAAGAAATGAATTAATCTAACAACAAAATAAATCATATAATACAGCAAATGTTGAACTACAACACATGATAAGTAACATTCAATCCACTATTAGCAAAACAATATATTTAGGCTTTTAGAAGTGATCATAATTCATAAATACTTGCCATGTCTCCAAACTCCTGCACATGGCTGGTGTTGGTCTCTCGCTTCACTATTTCATACTGCTTGTAGAGAGTCTCTTTCTTAAGGTCCTCCTGAAATCAATGAGTAAATATATAATGCTGAAGTTAAATGTGTTGCTTGGAGTAGCTTGACTTGATACAAAGTGTGTGTAGTGCAGTATTGACAATATTCTGCTTAGCCAGGTAGCAGCAGCTTAGTGTCCCATTCAGTAGCAAATGTTTTGTGAATGTAACATTCAGTAGCAGAGGTTCAGTGGGCAGGAACAGTTGTGTGAGTGTCCTCTTAATTAGCAACATTGCAATGATGGTGTTTTCTATTTACCATCAACCTTTATGCGAATACTTTCCCTACATTTGTGCTGTGCCTCTTTAACACACTAGATGTGTTCTAACTATGTTAACACACTAGATGTGTTCTAACTATGTTAACACACTAGATGTGTTCTAACTATGTTAACACACTAGATGTGTTCTAACTATGTTAATGACTCATCACTGACTCAGACAGTGTTAGGAGAAATCTCAAAAGTTATGAACTGCCAAGAATGGATAAAAACTGGTTAGCACCACGACATTAGGAGACAACACTTCGACATGGCGGAAAAACTACATGACGAGGCCCCCAACAGCAGGGATCAAGAGGGAACTAGTAGAAAGAAGCGGTTGACTCACAGCGTCTGAGTCTTCCATCCACTTGACGCTGTACACGTCTCCAAGGTACGTATTGTAGATATCGGAGTAGTAACATGCGTACGACGACTCGTCGCTGTTGGCGGCTGTTGTTGCATACACTGTCAAAAACACACAGTTGTGGAAGCGTCAATATATGTGACCTGCTCATTAAAGTGGGTATTAAGTCGCAAAATTGTGAAACCGAGTTTTTTACCTTTTTGGATTCCACAGATGATAAGCTTTAAAACCTTGTTTGTTGAAATATCTTCAGTAGTTTTCGATTTATTGCTAAACCTGACGCAAACTTTAAAAACGTTTCGAGAAATGAGGTTATTTTGACTATTTCGACTCTTGTTATCTTGCTTTTTAATATGTGTTCATAAATGCCTGTGTTCTATCAGTTTTGTCAATATATAATTGCATACATATTTGCACATCTAACTGTATAGCACTTGACATTTTTATCACCCAACTGTATCACCGACAATTTCTCGTGCCAATCTGATGTAGTTTTCTCCAAGACGGTCTGCATCTTGAGTGCCAAATTATCAATGACTAATCTATGATCCTTCAGAAGTGATGCTTTTGTTGTTTACTTCTAATGGGTTATGGGTTGTTACCGGTTATGGGGTTCGTACTGGACGTTAGTTGGACGTAAATCTATTATTTATAACATTACATGTATTGTGATTGTTTCAAGAATCATCAATCAGTTAGGGATGTCTTATATAACGCGTGTTGTGAAAACCTGGAGGATGGACACTGTTGCTAGTACAGTCAGTATCTCCAATATGGTGGATTTCTCTGTTCATTCCGCACTGAATTAGTGCCATTCTCAATTTTACTCTTGATGAATGATTAGATACTCCAATAGGTGGCAGCACTTTACAATCATGTGGTCATAACAATGCTTAAATTGAGTACATTTTATCATTTATTCAAAGGAAATTCACATTACATACCTAATTAAATGAGACTGAAATGGCCTAAGCAGCTAATGTCTAATGCAAGTGTGCATAGCATAAAATATATTTTAGACATATAACACTTTAACATATAATGAAACTGATTTAGCAAAAACTATGGCTACTTCGTATGGAGAAGATTAGCAATTATACTGTTCACAGTGTTGTAAATAGTGACATGATTTGTCTCCGCTGCGGAACAAAATGGATAGAACAACTCTTTGTTGACACTAATATTCTTTAGAACATTACACTAATCGTTCTTGATATGGCAGCTATGACATGCACATATTTGCACTGAGTAGCTTTGGATTTATTCGTGTTGATGTTACCACATGTATGCCTAGGGAACTTTCCTTACGTTGAGGACTGAGTCTGAAATAAACTTACCTTATCTTAGTCCTTTTACCAATAATACGATATATTCATGTGACAAAAACTGTCCGAGTCTACACCATAGACCCTAAATTTTAAATATACACATGGTCAAACCCCTCACGTGAGAGCATGTATGTGGTGTTGAATGAGATGTCCAACCACATGACAAAACAGTAGTGACCATGGGGGGAGGCAGAGGGGCAGGGTAATACTTACCATTGACGTTTGTTGGCAGAAGGTTCTCAAACATAGAACCAGATTCACACGCTTCGACGTACAGGACCATCTGCAAGGACATTTCACTGAGAAGTGCTTCTTTGTTCATGTGCAATAATATGTTTATGAACAAGTGTGTTATTGTTCAACATCAATAATATGTTCATGAACAAGTGTGTTATTGTTGAACAGCAATAATATGTTCATGAACAAGTGTGTTATTGGTCAACAGCAATAATATGTTCATGACCAAGTGTGTTATTGTTCAACAGCAATAATATGTTCATGAATAAGTATATTATTGTTCAAGAGCAACAACACATTCACATACGAGTATCTCATTGTTTATCTGCAATAACGTGCTCATGAACAAGTTTCTTTGTTCATATGCAATTCTATGTGCATCATCAATAACACATTCAAGAACATGCATCACATAACATCAGCAATTAAATGTTCATGTACAACGCCTTATAAAATAACATGTTCACGCACAAGTCTCTCAGTGTTCATCTGTAATGTCAATTTTGTGTATATGTAATTCATTGTTCATATGCAATGACATGTTCATGAAGAATTGCATAATTGTGCATCTGCATTCTGCAATAACATACAAGTGTCTCATTATTAATCATGTACAAGGATCTAAGAGACTAACAAATATGGACCAGCAAATACTGCACTTATCCAAACATATACAATATCAAGTAGCATTTTGTCTGCTAAACTGTTATGCAATTATCTTTTTAAATACAAATATTTACCACCAAACATCCAACTATTTACCTGTTTGTATTTCTTCTCTTTGTACATTTGCATAATTGCAGCTTTCAACTTGGTGGCACTGAGCTGCAGGGAAAGTATCAACAAAATGTGGCGTAGAAATATCAACCAACGATAACAGACATACTGTACAATGTACAACCCTGATAGTCATTTATAAAGTGTGTGTGTGTGTGTGTGTGTGTGTGTGTGTGTGTGCGTGTGCGTGTGCATGAGGTTTACATATCAGTGTATTTTAAATGACATTAGCATTCACTATGCTTAGCTCTTCGCAAAAGTGCTGTCAAATATATAAAAAATTCAGAAAAATTGTATCACTCACAACGCCAACTGGAAAGGCAACAATTCCTGGTGCTCCATGATCAACAAAGTTGACAAACACATGGTCATTCGGTCCACTGCAATGCCAAAATTAGACCTCTGATCAAAAACCACCATAAGGAACAAGCATTAACTGTTGCCATAGTTCTAAAACTACATTGTATAGTTATTATGGCAGTTATTAACATGTAAACATCAATAATTTGATAAGATGACTATACAATACAACCACTGTCGAACACTAACAACTAAATCACGTATAGCTTGTGTTCACTAGTTTGTCATATTACCACTTTAAGGATTCGTGAATAAAACATGTTTAAAACATGTCAATGTAAATACATTGACAGAACATTTGTAAAAAAGTTCTACCTGACTAAAAATAATAATAATAGGTATACAGGTCAAATTAAAATACACAGTTTAGCATGATAGACATGAGTAAATGTGCCTATTATAAAACACATATGGATGTGTGTTAAAATGCAGTAAATAGCATTTTATCAGAACTTTTTTTAATAGCTATATATCCAATTATGATTTTTGGTGGTTGTTAAATATTTAAATATCAACTTTAAACTTTAGTGAGATGTCAGTTCAAGATCCATTATTTATTAATCTTTGTGATATTTTAGTAACCTTGTGTGTGTGTGTGTGTGTGTGTGTGTGTGCGTGTCTGCGTGAGTGTGCATGTGCAACTGTGCTGTCATATGTGATAACCACCAACGCGTACATAGATTACCGACATGCACTAAATGTGTACATGCATGCAAGTGCATGTATGCAAATGAGTACACATGTGCAGTAATAATAACTAAATTACTTCTTAAGCACCAATATCCTCAGAGAATCCGAGCTCAGTGGCGCAACAAAACCAAAGGATTAAGCATTCTCGTACTCGTGTGCTAGGCAAAAGACTAAGACGCTAGAGAAGATAGGCGATTTTAAAAAGACACAAATGTAGGAATGATACAGCACCTGTTAATGACCCTGCCTGTTCCAATTCCTTTCATTGCTGCTTTGTTTCCTTGCAGTATGTTCAGGAAGTTTGTTGGGGTGACATCCTACAAAATGGTGGGTCAGAGAGTTTCAAATCAATAACCACACCAATAGAAAGAGTATACGTCCTCAGGTGACCTACCTACATATTGCCTTTAATCTTATCAAGGTACTCACCTTGGACTGAGGTTAGAGTGTATATATAGGACAGTGAGACTTCATTGGACATAGACGTGAATATTTTACTTTATCTTTGTTGAGGAGATAACTGGGATTACCTTAAAGTTGTCATTGATAAGGATTTATCAATGAACACCTCAATCACTGAATCCTCATTCTATGTACTATAATATATATCGTTGATTTCCTTAGTATGGCAACAAAATTACATTGCCAGCAAAAAAGCTACTTGTAGTTTGATGAAAATCCCTATCAAGAAGTTAAGTTGCCCAACATTTCTGCCATTTTGGAACATATCGCATTTTGCAGATAAATGCTGTTTCTAATTGGATTGCACTCCACAATGAGGAAATATTTTGGCAACCAATGGTGGTAAAGTAAAATTTAAAACTATTTTAAACTAACTAAAAATGTGTCTTCTACAACAGATGGACTTACGTCTTCGCGATAATCGATCTTCACACCTTTGTAGACGTTAGAGCCCTTTGGATGATTAATAATGACCCCTGGTGTTGGGTTCCTGCAAACACCATAAAACATTAAATATTCTCAAAATGTTGCCCAAATTGTTATCAGATTGTTTCTTTAATGAAAATGATATGCATGTAGTGTGCGATATTAAAATTTACAGAAGTTATGAGTATTGGTGAAAAATGCAGATGCCCTAAATATATGTTCAAAATCAGAAAACAAATATGTGAAGAGAACTTTATGTCAATACAACAGTATTGTTAAAAATAGGAAGATTGAACTTTTCCAATAAATGTTAAAATTTACAGAAATTATGACTATTGGTGAACAAATGCATATGCACTAAATAAATGTTTAAAATCATAAAAAAATTCTGAAGAGAACTTCAATCAATACAACAGGATCGTTCAAAAACAGGAAAATATAACCGTTCAAATAAGGTGAATAAACGATAGTCAGAAAAACTAATTTGACTCCCTCAACAGTTTTCTGTGCTGGGTGCACCTCTCAACAATAACAATTTAACGGAAACGAAACATCAACAGCTGCTCCCTGGACATACAAGGAAGGACGAGGAGAACAAAAGCCAACACTGAACTTTCGATGATGATGATAATAATAGATGTCCTACTTACTCTTCACTGTTTGCAATGTCATCATACATCATAATAATAATTCTCTCTTCAGGGATGCCATGTTTTTTCATTATCTGGTAGGCATGGCATGCATCCGCCTGAAAGTTACAGAAAACATTTAAATAGGGATGGTTGTACTTTTTCAAAACGTAACACATTCATGCATTTCAAACTGCTGACTGCATCTGACATATATTTTGTAATTGTGCAGGATTTCATGCATATGATTATATCAAAGAAGTGTTTGCCGTCATATTGCTACGTATTGCACATATTTGTTGTAAGGGTCTAACTTATAATGAGGGGTCAACTCAGGCAACAAATCCGAAGATCACCATCTTGTTACATTTGGGTAAAGTACTGTAAATTGTGACAGTAGTATTTCAGAATTGTAAATCGGTAGTAAAACATCAGAATTGGCTGGTGCAAGTGATTACAAACTGATTATAAAGTTCTATGTGAGAAAGTTTCACTTGTGAGCAGAGAGTAAAATTTTTTGAAAATAATGCAAGTTGGATGTCAACTCATTAAGCTGTCTTGTGACTGACGACCT
This sequence comes from Paraescarpia echinospica, assembly GCA_020002185.1. Lineage (NCBI taxonomy): Eukaryota > Metazoa > Annelida > Polychaeta > Sabellida > Siboglinidae > Paraescarpia > Paraescarpia echinospica. The sequence continues at coordinate 26,916,794 of CM034538.1, read as the reverse complement.
GAAAGTCACATGACCATCACACAGATACAGATACCTTCACATACCAGTATTGGTAATCAGTTTTATCACATGATTATATGTGATGGGGTAGGTCAGTGGCCGCAATAAGTATTAGAGAGTAGTTTAAATAGATAATAATTTTATGAAGATGTCACCAACATTCACAGAGGTTATCTTTACAAAAGTCATATTTTGCACTAAAAAAAGGTGACAAACAGATCGCACTAAAAGTAATACTTGTGCAGAATTTACAGAATCAAGTAGTTTTTAAAAATTGAAATTTTTGTCTATAAATAAGGGCTTCTATTAATTGATGACACTATTTATCTCTAGAGACATATTGGATGATCACTAGTTTTTAACAGATGAGTCAACTCATGTGACTGTGACAGTCATTGCAGCTTCATTTCTTAAACAGAAAATGAAAGTAACACTTGTTTGGATACTTCTTAAATATTTAAAAGTGAATATTCATAATATGAAATAACAAGAAAAACAATGTGATAAATTTAAGAACTTCAGAACTACTAAGAATGTAGGATAACCACATTGTAATTATTAACTTGCACACACATTTATGTAAATTTATTGAAAAATCACTAAACACCTCCCAATTTTATGGAACATACAATAGGGAAAATGTTTACACATATCATGCCAACGAATACTTTATATTACGATTTCGATTAACAAAGCTTCATCGCCCAGTTTCATTGACATTGGCATTGCCATTGCACAGCTACTGCTCATTTCACTTACCTAGCATTTTTCTTTGTCTTAGGTCTTAGGTGATTTACTCCAAACAGCCCAAACTTGAGCTAACGCAGGAGTTTGTGACAATAATATTTGATTTCGACATATTATGTCAAAATAAAATAATTGTATTCACTTTCTGAATGAAAGTCTATGACAATTACTATACTAGTCTAGTCTAGACTATAGAGATAGTATAGTATAGGTAGCATACTATATTATATATGAATACCTATTGGGAAAGCAGGATAGAGACTACAGTATTATCGTTTACACTAACAAGATGCATTGCTGACAGAGGCATTGTCACTGCATTTGTGACAGTGTGGTACGACCTAAGGCTAGGCTAGTACGAACACTGTCACTGACAAAAACAAAATAGAACAAAATGGACCACAATTAATGCATACCTGATGACGGTAGTTGTAGTAACCGTTCGAACCAGCGACGATCAGAGCCCAATGTTTGCCGACTGCGTTTTCAGAGTCTTCGGCGTTTGCCAGCGCTACTACGACGAGGCAGAGGAGCGAAATACAAACAGATCTGTCCATTTTTACGTTACGACACACTACGCTTTGACAACTCAACAACAATATGCGCCAGCACTAACCTTATGAGTTGCTTATAAAGTAGCGATCACATGATCTGAGCATCACATGACGGTCAAGGTCCGGTGTCGCGCTTACATTTTTCCGGGCGTTACATTTTATTCGGTTGACGTTTCTGCGCAACCGTGTATCTAGGGCAATATTTAGCACCAGCTACGACTATCATGCTTACATTTATACGGGTGTTAAATTTTATCCGGCCGTATATATGTTCCGTTTGCTGTAAAAGCACGCGCATTGGTGTGTGTGCGTGTACACGTGTTTGTGTGTGTGCGTGCGTGTGTGTGTGTGCATGTGTGCGTGCGTGCGTGCGTGCGTGCATGCGTGGTATATGTGTGTGTGTGTGTGTGTGTGTGTGTGTGTGTGTGTGTGTGTGTGTGTGTGTGTGTGTGTGTGTGTGTGTGTGTGTGTGTGTGTGTGTGTGTGTGTACGTGTACTGTGCGCGCTCGTGAGTGTTTGTTGTTTTTAATATGATCATGTGGCTAAATAAATGATTGGCGTTCTTCAATTATTACGTGTACATGAGGAGGAAAGTAATTTACGGAAAATAGTGGAAATTCACTCTGTATTTCACATGCCCTACACACTGTTATAATTAATTATTATGTTGATATACCTAGGCGTCGGGACCGGGAAGGGAGCTTAATTAGGGGTTAGCTAGGGTTAATGCCACTGACCGCTATTTATAAATATTGGGCAGTGTGTAACGCTGCCGAAGTGTCCAGTTACCGCGTAAACGACTGTCCGGAAGGAAATAATGTAACGGGAGGTGCCGCAGGGTGGGATACTGACGGCAACGTTGTACCAACCGACTAGTCGGCGTTAAAACCGTCGGCCGACGTCAGTCGGTTGTATGTGTGCGGTGGACGGTCGTCCTTATTCCGCCGATTAACCCCGATTCGAATTTTTAATCGGCGGTCGGCCCTAATCGGCAGTTGGCGTTAGATAAGCAGGTATCCGGTGACAACTGAAGGCGTCGTATATCCGATGACGAGTCGGCTGGTGTGCGCAAGTTTTTTTGTCATAACACGACGGTCGGCGGTAACTTCGCCAATAAGAAATCATAACGCGATCATGTGATAGGCCTCGACATAAACTCGGCGTCTTTTCTGAGTTTTCAAGCCAATTCGGGCCACAATTGTTCATTTTGTACTTTCATATTTTACTGGCCTGGCAGGTAACCAACGTTTCAGATAGAGGTACATCGTTTTTACCCTATTGCCATTGACCATCATCGTTTTTATCGCTTAATTGTCCTTAAAACCGGCGCCACAAATAAATTTAATTTCCGCATGATTTTGCTTCCCGGCCGCTTCCGAAAGGAATCGCCATCTTGTCTTGTGACAAACCGCTGGTGGCGCCGCTACCGGGCGCATATATAAGCATTAAAAATCCGCAAAAGCGGCGCTAGCAGTAAAAAACATTTTTGACGAATTCGTTGGGTGCGACTAATTAAGGCTTCAACATTCTGTTAATTAATTAACTGGACCGGTTAAATATAAGGTTCTTTGTACTGATATAAAACATAGCTTGACGCTATGCGTTTCTTTGCTGGGGGATTTGCTAAATGCTCAAGCCATATCGTCGTGAAGGCTGATGTCGAGGTTCCGACTATGTAGCAAGTTTCGTTTTCCCGATAGCCATTCTCGGGTATAAATTCTTGAATAAACACCTAAGGGGCAAACACGCGTATTTATAGTGGATTTATTTTCTACAAGGATCACGCCAAGCGCCTACGGTCGGGTCGAGTCGGTAGGTGTTTGCTGGCTGATGTGCGCCAGAAGTCGGGGCTAGTTGGCGGAACTAATTGGCGTTTAGTCCCGACTGCTTTTTACGCCGACTGCCCACCCCGTCGTCGTTAGTTGGCTGGTGTGTGCTTAGCATAAACGTACCCAATAGCAACTAAAGTCAATAACTGACTCGCGCTTGCGCAGAGACGTCAACCGATAATATTTAATGCTGGATAAATGTAAGCGCGACACCGAGGAAAACGCCAGATCACAATGTCAGCAGATATTAAAATGTGTTGAAAATAATGCAAGTTGGATGTCAAGTCATTAAGCTGTCTTGTGATTTATGACCTGAAAGTCACATGACCTTCACATGGACAGATACCTTCTCATATCAGTATTGGTAATCAGTTTTATCACATGATAATATGTGATATGGTAGGTCATTGGCCGCAATAAGTATTACTATAATTAGGGAGTAGTTTAAATATTAACTGTCGCCATGTTCGGCCAGGGAGAAATTCCATCATTAATTAAACATTAGTTTGAACCAATTTCCACATAGGCTGATCGTACAATTTTGACACATTAGATTTGCTCAGTTCCTATTAATTGTTAACTTACACACGATGTCGATGACACTATTTATAAATCTCTATATAGACATATTGGATGATCACTAGTTTTTAACATATGAGTCAACTCATGTGACAGTCATTGCAGCTTAGTTTCTTAAACAGAATGTATTCGTAACGGTAAATGGTCGAAATGCACCGTTGCCTGAATGCACCAGTCGCAATGCATCAACAGCCAAGTCGCAATGCTCCACCGGTCTGGTCGCAATGCACCACTTTTGCTCGGAATTCCCCACTGGTGATAACGACCTGGTCGCAATGCACCATTGTTGGTAAGCCCTGTATGAAATCATGTCATGACGTCTATTATATATTAATAATTCATATATACATTCATCCATGACCTAATCCCGACGTCCTTACATGGTCATCAGCGAAATACGGACATAGAAATGTGACGTCCGTACAATATACAAGATATTTATTCACAGACTACATTCAGTTACAACTGTCTTTGGTAGTGGTGACATGCATGCATACATTATGATAAAAAACATGATACATACATAACGTACAGCTGTATGTAAACAATATAATAAATTATGTATATAAAAGTAAGTGAGCAGGTATACTGGATAGAAATATAATACTGAAGAATAATGGTGGAGTTGTGGTATCAGCACCCAGGGGGGAGCATTTTGTTGATGTTAATTATACCCCAAGGTAATGCTGCCTCAATACTTAAACAAGTTATGAGAATGTGGTATGATATACAATTTAAAACGAACATATTTACAATATGAAAGATAGGCATTAATACCCGATACTTATTGTTTACCGATAATATACAGAACACATTGATTTTTGAAACTGGCAACAATTTTTTTATTTTTTACTTTAGATGATGTGCTAGTATTTTAGAGACTTGGTGACTATGGGTTTGGAATATATTATTGGATGATTTAGATCTTGTACTATAACTGTGAGATATACCAGGAGTTACCTTTTAAAGATAATTTTGAGTTATACCATTTACAATGTTGTACATAATAGTACATTTTAGAAGAATAAATCTTTGACGAACATTTAACCATTTTTGAAATGTTAACATATCAGAGAGGTGGTTCCTGTGATGGCACCCCAGGATAATACACATTCCTCGATTCTGTAATTTCTGAAATCTAGTTATGTTAGAATCTGAGCAAACATCCCATAGAGTATTACAATAATCCAAATGAGGTAATACAATAGTGTTATATAATGTAACCCGACTCGAGAGAGGAATAAATGGACTAGTACGTTTTAATACACAGAGTGACCTGTTTATTTTATTTATAAAATGTTCTACATGTATATTAAATGTGAGATCCTGATCAATAGTGACACCAAGATATGTATATGATTCAGTCTGTTAAATTTGTTGACCTTGTAGAGATAGATCTAGAGTTGAAGCATTTAGATGTTTACGTTTTTATATTGAATCATCTTGTAGCATACATGAGGTTTAACCAATGTGAAGAGTGAGTTTGTTGGCATCTAACCAGTTCCTAACATTGCACAGATATGTTTGAAGAATATGGGTGATATCACGAATGTTGTTAGCAAAATTATCTGGAGTATAGAATGAAGTATCGTCAGCATACATGTTTACTCTACAGTGATCTAGAGATACTAGTAGGTCATTTAGATATACAAGAAATAACAAGGGTCCAAGGATAGAAACCTGAGGTACACCTATATCAACATTGAGATATTCTGAAGACTGTCCATTTATGGTGGCACTATGAGTTCTGTCTCCAAGGTATGATTTAAACCAGTCAGAGTTAATTCCATAGTATGATAGTTTGTCCAGGAGTAAATTGTGATTCACAGTGTAAAATGCCTTCCTTAGGTCTAAAGCAATTAGTCGAACTAGACCACTACAGTTTGTTGATTTGTAAATATCCTCCATGATGTTGTGGAGACTGGTTTGAGCCGAGTGACGGTGTCGGAATCCGGATTGGTTGGAACAGAGAATGTTATTATCCGCAAGAAATGTATACAGCTGTTGATGAACACGTTTCTCTAACAGTTTACTGATGATAGGAAGCACAGAAATAGGCCTATAGTTACCAATGTCCAGCTCAGACCCTTTTTTTATATCGCTGACGCCTTAGAACGTTTCCAGTCAGATGGTACCGTCCCTTCCGTTGCATTGAAGTCGATAGCACAAACATCTCGATTCATGTTATGAATGCAACGTATTGAGAAGATAGCGAAGAACTGGAACAGCTATCTGCGCAATGAAACCAATAAGGTGAAACTGTTCTAGTATAGGCCCATCTATCGGATTGATCCCTCACTCCGTGTTCTACGATCGGAAGGTCGTTATTACAACATGCAGTGAGAACGTCTTCCAGAATCCTGCACCAAACGATGACGACCTTATGATTCGAACGGAGTATACTCTCAGTCCATGCGACCACGAAGAGTTCGATACGAGAGTTATGTTGCATGCGCGCGTAAATGCTGTGTATCAGGGCTACAAGCGCATATTAATCATTGCAAACGACACTGACATCGTTGTACAGGGGATCGCGGGTGTCGTTTGGGATGGAGAAGAAGTTCAGATATATTTCCATCCACGACATCTGCGACACCATGCATGTCTCCTGACAAGGCACGCTTTAGAATTTGTTTCGCCGCCGTGCCGCCTATTACTGAGAAAGGGGTCAGAAAACCATATGTCTGCCCTCCAATTGCACACACCTTCAACAAAAATACACATTAATCGTCTCATAAAATTTACATTTCCACCCACCATTGACGCTCGCCACAAAAAAAACATTCACGCTCACATTGCAGGGGGGGGCAGAACCATAATATTATGTCAGCCCCGCCGGAGAAAAATTCCAGGGGGCAGGTCCCCCTGTTCCCGCGTCTATGATCCTTCTTGTCCGGCCCGGGGACGAAATCATCGTATGGAAAGTGGAGCACAAGCCCATAGTTCACACCGTATTATGCCACCTGATGGAAATGCCTCTCACAGTGTCTTCAGAGGATATTAATGTGATTGGGAGTTACATCGCCTCACTATACTTTGCATCCTGCCCTCGCATAGAAGTCAAATTAACCAAGCTCTCCAGCATGCAGATATTCGCGCAGTCGTCTCGCACGTTCGAGTACCTGCCATTAACCAAGGCTAATAGAGCATGTCACAACAGCGGCCTATCAAGCTGGATACGTGTTGGGGCAATCGTTCGTGGCCGAACGTATCTTGCCGATCCCAGGCTCCTGGAGATGGATTGAGTCTGAACTTGGTTGGGTGGCTTTCTGGACTCCCACGAGCAACGAAAGCCCCGGAAGAGCTGGTCAGTTAATGCGGATGCATTACAAGCTTTGCAGGAAGATGTTCCTGCTACAAGAACGACCACATGCACATGTGGAGGAAGCTGTCATGGTAGCCGCGGTCCTCCTCCGACACCAACCCCCATGCAACTATCGCTATACAACTACACTTAATTGAGTCATGTCGTGTCTAATGTTTCTCCATGTCAGATGTGATTGTTCTATCTATAGACGTGATTGATTTTGCCCACCTGCAATTCAACAGTGGGCTTCCTATGTTAAAAAGGATAATACCAGGGACGAATCCAGAGAGGGTAGTATACGGGGGGAGCACAAAATGTCCACTGGCGGCCGAACCAAATGGTGTCGTGCCGCCGTAACTTCAGCTTCTCGGCTGAACTGGTGACATCGGAAGACGGATGGGGGGGGGGTGCTTTTTAAAACTATTCGCGGCCACGTCGACATAACTTCAGCTTATCGTAACCTGACCGCGAGCACGTTTCCAAGAGTCTAGGCCCCCTGGATCCGCCTATGAATACTGTTTTCCGTCATTTCGGATTGCATTACCTTCAATACATTTGTGGTTGATCTCGAAATGTACGCCGTTGAATGCTGACGTTGATAGACTCCACATTCATGATTCTTATATTATCTTTTTGAACTTTACTTTATTAAGACTATATATCTACTGATTGTGCGGAACATAGATATAACGGTAGTGCTTGCATGTAACTGATTAATATACAAACAAAATGTCACGATCATATGTTTATTACACAGCTATCTAGCTATACGTGCGCGCTGATCTAACCCTAGGCTATACTGGTTCACTACTCTAAACAACGGTAGCGCCCACTACTCTAGACCTGTATATGCTAATTTACTGTCCGTGTGGGTACAGCTTCGAGTCCGAAGTTTGATGCTATACGCATCGAGTCCAAATATACCCCTCCCGCTGGTATCTCATGACAATCTCGTGACACAATTTTTTATTATTTTTTTCACAGTTTATGGATTCACGTTTCCTTAATAAGCCGTCGTTGTGGCTTAATGTCAGCACGGTTACGCTGTGTCATACGTCTTGCACATGGTTCGTCTCGCCTCGACATATCGTTTGGTGTCCCCTGCGGCGTGTTCGCGCGAGGACACGGCGATAGCGGAATGTCAACAACAACTGGTTGTCATTGACCGGTCGGTTTGGAAATCGGTGCTCGGGGCACGAGGACACGGCGATAGCGGAATGTCAACAACAATTACCCGGAAGTCAGGGCTACCACATTATCCAGAAGAAGAACAGCTGATTGTCGTTGACCGGTCAGCTTGGAGATCGGCTCTGGGCACGGACTCTCCCTCGTCTGGCGTCAGATCGTCAGGTCATCAGTCCCGAAGTGCGCCAACTCGTTGGTTGCCCTCAACTGCCGTCTGTTGCGCCGATACATATGACCGGCGACTTCGACGCTGTATGACAGCTGTCCCAACGCCCTTCTACAAACACCCACACTCCAAGTGTCCGGCAATCAGGCACACTATTTCATTCGGGATTTCATTCGGAAATCGGTCAGACAGGCTGATTTTTACACATTAAACTGCATGTATACAGTATATTAACTATGGAACCTGTCAGATATCACATCTGTCTAAATAGCATCATGTTAGTATGTTATTTACGTGATTAAAATATAAAAGTTATGTTCATGTCACCGTTAAGATTATGCTTGTCACAGGAGCTAAACTGTATAAACAATTAATTTGTTTTACATAAAATGAGCTATACTCAGTGAGATATTAATTTAAAAAAATGAGTCAAGTGGCCCTGAAGTCCTTTGGACTAATAATACGTCTATACGTGATTCAAGCTGACCAAATGAGTGATAAGTCAGAAAAATTGTAACATTGTTTTCTTACATCCTTGTAAAGGTTTGGTAGGGTGCTTTACACGGTTTCAAAAAATATGACTGCTACAAAAATTGGCAAAGTTATGGAGCATTGAACATGGTAGGGGTCAAAAAGTGAAAATGAAGAAAACGGCTGTTGAAGTTTTACATTATATATGCAAATGGATTGCATGGAAATATTACATGCACAACATTCAAATGTGGCACACAGTATGTAATATGTATGTTATGTTGCAATGATACACCGGAAGTACAAATATGCTGCTACAAAGACTTATCAAGTCAAGTTATGCCAGATTATGTCTTCATGTGTAAAACTAAGAGGACAGATTATCTGAGAGCAAAAGGTAGACTCACTGTTTGACACAGTTTAAAACCTACAGGCAACTGTCCAGTTTAACAGAGGTCTAGTGGCTTAATGTTGTCTGTTGACACAAGCTACTGCCAGTGACCAATTACAGATTAGTCACAGTTTCCAACAAACAATAGCAGGCAGAGAATCTTAGCTTCACAGCTGGGTGTAATACACAACCAGAGCCACCACTGATTCATGGTCAAGTAGATTAGCTCAATGCATCAACTAAGACAATACACAACACTGTGAGTGACAGTGTCCAGAGTGAGGCCTAAGCAGTGTCATCATTGCTGAATAGATCAATTAAACCTGCCAAGTGGGTGACATTCTGCACAAGTGTTCATTAATCCTTAGTGATTGTTCAGAACACCAGACTGACCACATACCTAAACAAAGCGAATAGGTGAAGAACAGGCAGTGTTCAGATAGGGGTATTGGTTGAATTGTATTCGTCTCGACGCAAAAGGCTTTATTGTGCCTTCATCGATTATAAGAAAGCATTTGATTTAGTAGACCGGTCCTCCCTGTGGTCTAAGATAATTTCATGCGGTATTAATGGTATTGTGTTGAAAGTTGTATACAACATGTACAGAAATGCTAAATCATGTATAAATGAGGGCCAGGCTGTGTCGGCCTTCTTCTCATGTGTAGAGGTATGGCAAGGAGAAAACTTGTGTCCTTTGTTATTTGCTATTTACCTGAATAATTTTGAACACTTAGTCACAATTGTAACGGACTTGACATGGCAGCTGGTTAAATTTACAACAACCTTAGTGATGATGATGTAGAAAATGTATGTTCTACTATATGCTGATGACACTAGAATGATTCAATCAAATACAGATTTCTTGCTTGTGTATAGCGGAACTATGTCAACTCTTCTAATGGTTGACATTTGGTTGTTTCAGGTGTCACCTATATTGTGAATCTGTAATTATTAGTCTATATTGATACAATTGATTTACACAGTACCATGTCTACACAAGGAATGGCAAGCGTAAACAGAACAGTAGAATGCATTTGATATAAATAAAGTGTAGGATATTTCACTCTATAGTTGTCCAGAATATTAATTTTCTATGTTTGTCACCTACAGGTGACAGAATATTAATTTTCTATGTTTGTCACCTACAGGTTTCTACATACAATACATCTTTAACCAATAGACACCACAGTCACACTATTTTATAATAATTAAATGAACATCAAAATAAACACAACTTGCAATTATAGAAAATCAATAGTTTTGAAGATACAGTTTAAAAGTGTTAGGCAACTGTTTAGTCTAACAGGGGTCAAGTGTGTCTACTCTGCCTGGGTGCTGTGACCAATTAAAGATTAGTCAAGTTCTCAATGGACTGGGCTGTAGAGATTAGTCACAGCTGTTGATTTTGTGGCACAATACACAATATCTAATGTTGGGGGTGGTCTCAAGGGCCCTTCTCAAAACAACATCGCTAGATAATGTAAACCTTTTGCACTTTGGGGGCCCCTTAGGTGCCCTTAGAATGATTCAATCAAATACAGATTTCTTGTATATAGTGGCAGCACCCTAAGATACATCTATGCAAAGTTAGAAAAAAAGTTGCTGAACAGTTTTTGAAAAAATAGGCCAAATGTTACATTTTTACCAGTTTTGGGGTCCTTGGAGGCCCTAGGGAGCCCTTAAAATGATTCAATCAAATACAGATTTCTCGTGTATAGTGGCAGTGCCCCAACATATGTCCATGCAAAATTAGAGAAAAAGTTGCTGAACGGTTTCTGAGATACGGCAGCTAACGGCGGACGGCGGAAGGCGGACGCAGAGTGATGGCAATAGTCCCTTGGACGTTCGGCCAAAGGACTAAAAATAATTAACTTTTTCAATTTATGCAATTGTTATCTGCAACTGTGACATATTACAATCAACTAAACATATATTTAAACATACAAATTCATCATTATTGCAGGTGTACGTGAATCAAAAAGGCTACCACTCAATCAATGCACAGGTGGTAATGAGTGGCAGTGGCATTACATTAGATACAGTTGCGAGGTGGCCTGGCTGCACGACCGATGTAAGAATCCTTGCCAACAGCACACTGCACAACCACTTTGAGAGAGGACAGTTGAGAGGGATGCTGCTGGGTGATAGCGGTTACCCACTGAAATGATCGCTTATGACCCCGATAGGCAATCCACAAAATGTACATGAAAAAGCATGTCTCGAAAAGAAAAAACAATTTGAAAAAGATATATATATATTTTAAATCGTAAAGAATAAAATGGTAATACGAACATATTTTGTCACTTGACTCAACTAAATTTTGTTTTAAACGAGTAGAGTTGTAGGAGCCACTGTAAAAACAAGAATTTTATTATTGTATTATTATTATTTCATATTTTTTTAGATAAAAAGGATGACCTGTTACATGGGCATACCTTCAAAATAAAACCTAGTTTGTCAATATTGGTAAATAATTGATTATTTTATGGCAGCTTATTGTTGGCAAACTTTTAAGCTCATTTTATTAAAAAAACTTGAATTTGGTGGGCTCGCCCTTGTAATTCTCAACACCTCATATAATCGGGTAATCATACACTTAAAAAAACAGATCGAGTTTACTTTCAAGAATGTATAGAAAGTCCACAACATTTGTTTTCTCTTTATTAAGTATCCATTTAATATATACCTGTTTAATATATACAACTGAATTAACTATATTTTACATAGGTTTGACAATATTATAATCAGTGGTGCATTTCAACCAAAAATGGTGCATTGCGACCTGGCAGTTGGAGCACTGCGATTAGGATTTGTGCATTCAGGCAGTGGGGCATTCCCACTGAACTGAACTTGCAAAGTTAAACTTGACAACTAGACAGTGGCATGGCCAGAGGGTGGGGTGGGGCATGGAGCCATAATCCTCTCACCGAACGAATTTCAATTTGGTGTGTGTGCCTGGGTGGGTGCGTGCATGCATACATGTGCGTGTTGTGTGTATGCGTGTGTGCATAGCCATATACTCGGATCCAGGAGGGCCTGAGCCGAGGGGCACGTGCCTCCCTAGACCATTGCATTGGCTATTGGTGTGCCCCTAGACGTTTTTGAATGTGCTCCCGTTACGTACCCCCCAGACCTTTGGAATGTGCCCCCGTTTAGTTTAGAAGAAGCTGAAATTATGGCGATATGGGAACAACAAATTGTCCACATCACCTCTTCCCTTCTTCTGATGTCATCAGTGCAGCCAAGAGACGGCGGAGAAGCTGAAATTTACAGTGGCACAGCGCCAAATAATTTTCAATAGCATCTCTACCCCCCACCCCGTCTTCCAATGTCATGATCCGACAGCACCACAGGCACAGCGGAATCGTACTGAAGCTTCAGCTTTGATCACTCCGTTATATCAATATGTGGTATAAAATCGTGGAATTTGCTGAACCGTAACATAGAATGTGCCAAAACTATTTTTGTTTTTTGAGATATTGTACAAAACGAAATTGTTCCAATATTACTGATTTAATATATTGAAAATATGCAAGAAACCAAGAATACTATTTTATTATTTTCACATTATGTTGTAAAAATCAATCTGACATGTTGATTGATAACTTCATATATTCTGTAGCAAATGTTTTGAAAGGGGAAAGCACTTCATAAGTGTTAAACTTGTGCTTTCTCCTTTTCACATAATTTTGAATACAAAAAGAAAATAAGTTATTATTATGTTATTATGAAAATAAAATATATTGTACTGTTATTGTATTGAATGGCGAAGAACTCAGTATCACAGCTGAAGTGACATCAGCATAAACATAAGGCTCGCATTTTCACTCAGCTGCACGAGAAACTGAGGCACATGTCCTAACCTGGAAGTACTTTTGAAGTTGACTGGTTCTCACATCCATGGCAGGAAAATGGGACAAATTAAAACCGATTTAGCACATTTCCTGCTAATGACTACCAACCCTAGCTGACTCCAGGCAGCGGAACCGACAAACTCATTGTAATAATGTGTAAAATGCAATAATTAATTAAGGGGCTTTGTAAATATAAAATATGTGGATAGGATCGATGCCTCCCACCCACCCCCATCCAAAAAAATTGGAAAGGCTAACAAATTGCAGTGATACACTGACATGTATCTATGTCATCAAGTGACGGAGTTGCTAAAAATAATTACCGGGGGTATACAGACAGGTTCCCAGTTCTTTATATTGAAAAGAATGGTTAGGACATATTACACGTCAGTGAATTGCAACTGGTTTATTATATCAAAAACTAACTACCGGGGTACACATTTACGGGCACAACTAAAAATGTATATAAAGAGCATAATTTGTCCACATTTTCAAATTTTTTATTCCAAATAGACCCTTCACCCACCCACCCACATCCAACTGTTTTTTGGATTATTGGAATTTTTGTATATTTACAAAGCTCCTAAATGTCCCGTAATTGTTGTATTTGATACTTACCATAAACAAATGCAGAACTAATAAATTATCTTTATTGGAAACTGCATATATGAAACATTACATACAAATGGCATACAAAAGGCACACAACATACACGTATATACTTATATTGTGACTGTCAGAATATATTTCAATTATCAGTGAACATATGTAGTAAAACCACCAGATACTTTTGTGATTTGTGAATCGTCCGAGATTATGCATTCAAAGAATTCATGTTTCCCGAATTAGTGTCAATTCTTCGATGTATATTTAATGATCTCTTATTGACGATCAATGGCAACGTTGTGGCAAGGCAAAACAATTACACACTGTCCAAAGTGACATTTGACAATACATAACAATTAGACATAATTGATAAGCATTTAATGGCAAACAAAAATAAATTTATAGGCAGTGCGGTATTGGACATATTTGCAACGTAGCCGATACACCATGCGGTGAAGAAATGAATACACAGTAACACCGTTTATTGCTAACTATGCAACATCAACGAGCAACAGAATTACAAGTGATAACCTCAATGTTCAGGGGCCTCCAGTACACCAGAACTGTGGATCCAAACAAAACCACTGTACTACAGGTTACCTCAAAATGTCATTATAAATGGTCATCTCAAAATTATGGTACATAATGGGTCCTCTCAAAATTATATACTTGCGAGTGCTCCGACATATTCCTTCAAAATAATGCAACTAGGAAAATCTCGGAAGACAAAACAAAAGGGTTTATTCAACATATCGCATAGAACCCCTTGCGTCGACACCAAAGTGAGAGTTGAAGAGTTATATTTTAAGACACTGATATATTACAACTTTGACGATAAGTCCCCCAAGATGGAAAGAACCTGTTACGTAATTTGTAAACAGTGAAATGCGTTACAAGTGTGAATATTGCAAAAGGACCCTTATAAATGCTATGATTGTTCAGAGATATAATAAATAAGGTGCAGCATTCTCTTGGTTAATGAACTAACTAAATAATTACAAAAAAATATACAAAACACATCACAAGCTAGCTTTAGCAACACTTGCAGCAGTCATTTCACAACAATGTTCCTACATGGCAAATCCTTTTAGTTACATTCATCATTCTCAATCCAACTTTCTACAGTGAATAACCCATGTGCAGGCATCCATGACAACCTCAACACAAAGTTTGTTTTCCCATTATTACGGCCTCAGATTTGTCCCAAATTGTGATTCAAGTAATCATTGTGATATTTTAAAGAGAGACAAAATGTCTTCTTTCTGTGTTTTCAGTTTTTTTGCGTTTCATAGAAAGGCTTCACTTTAGACTACATGAGCATTGAGAACGTAGTTTTGGTGACAAATCTAACTGAGATTCATATTTCAATACCATGTAGCCAAAATATGTGCCGTTATCTTACCAAAGGTTATGTTATTTCTTCATTTATAAATAAAACCGAAAGCAATATATTTTATTGATACATTGACTTAACTATTAAAAAATGACAAACAAACTTCAGAGCCTGAAACAAATCTGATATAACTCTTGATATGCCAACAACCAAGTATTATACTACTTGTATTTTTGAACAATTCCGATCACTAAATGACACGTTGTATAACCTACAATGCAGTGATGTCACCAACATAATATTGCACTAGTTTCAACGATGGTGAAATGTCAGTACATAGCAAACTATAAATCGGCCAATTGCAATTTACACGTCCATGTTTTCACACACTACACAACAACAAAACACTTGCTACATTGACTAGATATTCATTATTGTGGTATAGCACACACAATACAAACTGTCATATCAGTTCTGTATGAACACAACAGCATCTACTTGAATAAATATTGCACATATACGTTGACTGTCACAAGTTCAAACAATCCAGCAGCACAAGCTTCATTGTCTGTTTTGTCAGGCGATACATTAAACCATTATTTGTGAAAACATGAAACAGAAACAACATGGGCATTTGCAGTAACAAAGCTGCTCAAATTGATATGTCACGCAAACTAACAAACACAGGTATGATGAAAACTAGAAAAGAAACAATTCATGAAAAAGAAAAACTTTAATTTCCTTGCGTATATATATGGTTGTGAAACTGGATAACTGCAGTGCAGTATGCCAGAATAACGTACGACCAAACAAATTAGTATCATCGATGCCTGACATACAGATAATGAAACGAGTGTTGCCTATTATAGCAGAATTGTAGCCACCAACAAATGGTCCCGATCTGTTCCACAAAGACAACTCTTTGTCTCCAACAGATGTAGCAAAACAATACTTTACAAGTCTTGTCCACCTTCCAGTAATAGCAGATGCTTCTGGGTGCCCCTTCAATGCAAAATGTCTTGCAAACAACTTCCACGAAAACTCGCTGTTCAACATCGAAGGAAGACTCATATCAAGCATATCACAAAGTATGGCACAATACTGCCCCTTCAATTGATTCCATTTGCATTGACATATGCAAAAGTGTGCAGAAATGTGGTGTGTAGAATTCTGGCGATTGAAGCCTATGAGATTTTGACGATCACCCTCTCTCGACTCGTGTGTGTGGTGCTGCTCGATCGTCGTCGATTGCGTTTCATCTTTGCCATGTCTTCGCCAAACACATCGCCCGTTCGTAGTGCCGAAATTAAATCGTCAAACTCACCTGAATCAAAATGAATGTATGTGTAATATTAGAACATCACAAACAGATCTACGGCAGACTTTATTAAATTGCTTTAAGGTTAAGCACTTTTTCGTCAGCCAGTAAAGATGAATATGTTGTACATCACGTCTCTTTCAATGTCAATTTGCAATATATGTTGATGTTAGTTGTCTTAATTAATTTTCACTGTTTCACATGTTGATTTTACAAATATTGCCACTGTTAAAAGGTATTTCTCATCATAAAAATATTTTAAAATGTTAACATTGCTGTTATGTTACAAATAAAATAAAGATTTACTTAAATAAAGATTTACTTGATAAAATAAATGTATTTAAAGACAATGATCTAATTGACTTTCTGTTTTGATTAAAATTCTATTACCTTTCTCATTTCCGTTTGTGATCCTGTTTTCTTTCGAATTCACTTTGCTGCTGCTGAATGTTCTGCCGTTGCGAGACCTTTCCCGGTTGTTTGGATGCTGCAAAAGTAAAGAAAAAAATCAGAAAACCATTGTTGTCATGGTAACAGTACTAATAAGACTGTATATCATGTGCTTCAGGCTATATTGGAATACAACATTTGTAAAACTGTCTTCGTATGATGTGTTTATGGATGGGTGATACACATTTAGTGATGCACTGGACTCGCCACAAAGCTGAATGAGCAAAGTACCTTGCACAAAATAGAATGGAGAAGTGGCAAAAAGAACAGATGGCCCGCCACAAGGCAGAATGAATAAATTAGTAAATGACCACAAGACCTGCCACAAAACAGAAAGGAAAAATTTTAAAATTATAAAATAATCTGCCACATCATAAGGCTAATCTTGCTCTTTAAAATCTAATTTGCTCCTTAAAAGTGATCTTGTGTACTGAAAACTGTCAACACTAGGGCATGTCACTGGGACACATTCGTCAATGTGTCACAGAAATAGTGTCCTCAGTGATGTAGTGGCAGAGATTTCCCTTTTAAAACCACCTCTTAACTTTTATAATATATTCTGTTTAATGGTGGATTTTCTTTGTGAGTTCCTCATCTTTGTGAAATTGTTCCCTGACCACCAACACTTACCTGTGATTCTAACAACTCTCCCCTGACCACCAACACTGACCTGTGATTCAAACGACTGTCCCCTGACCACCAACACTGACCTGTGATTCAAACGACTGTCCCCTGACAACCAACACTGACTTGTGATTCAAACGACTGTCCCCTGACCACCAACACTAACCTGTGATTCAAACGACTGTCCCCTGACCACCAACACTGACCTCTGATTCAAACGACTGTCCCCTGACCACCAACACTGACCTGTGATTCAAACGACTGTCTCCTGACCATCAACACTGACCTGTGATTGAAACGACTGTCCCCTGACCACAAACACTGACTTGTGATTGAAACGACTGTCCCCTGACCACCAACACTGACCTGTGATTCAAACGACTGTCCCCTGACCACCAACATTGACCTGTGATTCAAACGACTGTCCCCTGACCACCAACATTGACTTGTGATTCAAACGACTGTCCCCTGACCACCAACACTGACCTGTGATTCAAATGACTGTCCCCTGACCACCAACACTGACCTGCGATTCAAACGACTGTCCCCTGACCACCAATACTGACCTGTGATTCAAATGACTGTCCCCTGACCACCAACACTGACCTGTGATTCCAATGACTGTCCCCTGACCACCAACACTGACCTGTGATTCAAACGACTGTCCCCTGACCACCAACACTGACCTGTGATTCAAACGACTGTCCCCTGACCACCAACACTGACCTCTGATTCAAACGACTGTCCCCTGACCACCAACACTGACCTGTGATTCAAACGACTCTCTCCTGACCACCAACACTGACCTGTGATTGAAACGACTGTCCCCTGACCACCAACACTGACTTGTGATTGAAACGACTGTCCCCTGACCACCAACACTGACCTGTGATTCAAACGACTGTCCCCTGACCACCAACATTGACCTGTGATTCAAACGACTGTCCCCTGACCACCAACATTGACTTGTGATTCAAACGACTGTCCCCTGACCACCAACACTGACCTGTGATTCAAATGACTGTCCCCTGACCACCAACACTGACCTGCGATTCAAACGACTGTCCCCTGACCACCAATACTGACCTGTGATTCAAATGACTGTCCCCTGACCACCAACACTGACCTGTGATTCCAATGACTGTCCCCTGACCACCAACACTGACCTGTGATTCAAACGACTGTCCCCTGACCACCAACACTGACCTGTGATTCAAACGACTGTCCCCTGACCACCAACACTGACCTGTGATTCAAACGACTGTCCCCTGACCACCAACACTGACTTGTGATTCAAACGACTGTCCCCTGACCACCAACACTGACCTGTGATTAAAACGACTGTCCCCTGACCACCAACACTGATCTGTGATTCAAACGACTGTCCCCTGACCACCAACACTGACCTGTGATTCAAACGAGGCTCGTTTCACTTCCTCTTCCTTCATCCTTCGCTGGCGTCTGTTCTCTATCTTTGCCTCACAGAAGTAGCCGAGAAACTGATCAAACGTGCCAAAGAACTCGTCCGCTTGCACCTTCTTCACATCCTCACCAAACGCCTTGAGAACTTTCTCATACTGTAAACAGAAAGCAGCCATTTTGGATACTTCGAAGCTCCAGTGAAAATGTTATATATCGCTAGTAATTACTGTTCCTTTTCTCTGATATTTATACCTGATGACGATGTGTAGTATTCCTCATTACACAAATGTATGTGCATTGCTTTCACACAAAAATAAATACCCTCTCCCAATTTTCAGAATATTTTACTAATTTGTCTAGATCTTCTTGTGCACTTTGCTGATCTCCACCTTTTTTGGTGTTTCTGAACAATGTCAATCGCGCGTCCTTATCCAGGTTGGTTTTGTTTAATAAATTAAGAAAAGATTGGAGCTATTATTGATCTCTGTGGTACCCCTCTCGTAATTATAGTTTCTTATTTCAAAAGTCCCTATCACAGTTTGTCTCTTTTCTGTCAGTCAGCGATCTTTCTTACAAATTAATTTCAATCATTCGCTTTTTATTTAAACATAAATCTTTTGTGTGGCACAGTCCTAATGATGTGATTCAGGCAACTTTGTTCATCTAATGACCTTGACTTTCATCTGTGAGCAGAGATCTTCGAGTTCGGTGAAATTGTATGATGCTACGATGATGAAGTCGGACATGACTGGCACAAATTTGTCCTTGGGCAGTGTTGCAGCAGCCTTCTTCTTCTGGTACTTCAGCTCCTGCAGAAACGCAGATAATACAATTCTCTTGTTTGATTGGTCAACTTGCTATCAAATACATCTGCCATGAAAATACATTATACATGTGTCAAAATTCATTGCAAATTATTGGAATAACAATTGTGATCTGAGGTAACGTTATAATATTTTTGGGACATTTGTATTTATTTGCTTTAAAAACATTATAGGTCTCACCTAAGTTGCATAAGTATATGTTACAAAAAGATGTAAACTCTATGCAAACATTACTAGCAAATAATTCTTTTATGACAGAGGTTATTCTGAAGTCAGTATTTCTAATAACTCTTAAATATAAAATACCATGAATATTGTCTTTACCTTTTCAATATCTTGGAGTCCAACATGTAAGGATTTCACATCGTTCTCAAGTTCTGTCACACTGAAACAGAGCGACATCAAATATTAAGTTTATGATGCAATCATCAACTAAAGACAACTGGTTTCTCAACAACCAATTCAATTTAATTAAAACTATTCTTATAAATTATCAAGTTTTATCATTTTCTTATCATAAAATCGTGTTATATGGGATAAACAATATATATTTTCCGAAATCTTCATTGCTGCTTTTTAATAAGCCGCGATGGTTTCAATATAATTTGACAATTATCTGTTCATGAATTTATAAACTTTACCACTCAGTAGTTTTGTGAACAGCTATCAACAGTTGAGCCAAATATTTAAACTAATATACATGACTGGTGTTCAATTTAAATGATCTCTGCATGACTGTTTCCATGTTTTAAGGCTGGAAACTGGAATTAAATAATGATTTGAACAAAATCAAATTTTATCATTTTTTTTATAGGCCAACTGTAAACAAAATGTCTTAAACATCATAATTTTTTATAAAGAACCGGTGCAATTTAAAACCAAATTATACACTTTCAAAATATCCGTTATTTTCATATACTACTTACTTGACTTTGGCAGCAGACCGCACGGCTGTAAGATCTTCTTCAAGATCCAGCAGCTCAGGAAACTAGAGATAGAAACACTGCATTACTTTCCTTCACCAAATACACATAATTATCTTTTGTTAAGTTTATGTAATTAATTAAATTTAACTAAGTTGTGTACTAGTGATCTTATCCTCATCCATAGGTAAGTATACAGCACATAGGTGACAACTTTATTACAAAATGCACTGTAATTAACTATCTTATTAAATTAAGTTATAAAAAACAGAATAAATGGTGTCAACTAAATGTTTCACTTTCATTTACTAGTCACTGCTTAAGTTATCAGTTTACATGCATTGTGTTATTTGCATTCATAAAGACATTGTTTCACTAAGAATCCTTCCAAGCTTTTTTATCTGTTCCATGGTCATTCGTAAAAAAAACTATCAGACAAATGAATTTAACCTGTAACACAAACTAGAGGGAGAGCTAGCATTTTAAACACTATTTGACATGAAGAAACCAACGTTTTACCAAATACAAAATATGTTAAAATCAAACATAATTGGATGGACTATTATCAATCTTGGCAAGGAGAAGCACCGCATTTGGTTTTAATTAGTATTTAAAATACATAACTATATTATATAATTACTCTGAACAGCAGATCAGCAGAAGATCTGCTGCAAGAGAAATAAAATAAAATTTTAACTTGACTGAAAAATTAAAGGCAAAATACCAAACCCAGTGTAAGCATAATTTTTTTACAGCAAGGAAAAAAGGAGACAATTTTGACATCAAAGAGAAATGAAAGATACTAATCATGCATCTTACCTGTTTCTCCAGTACTCCAACCAGGTAATGTAACAGCGTCACCTTTCGGTCGATACTTGACTTGGTGTCGCCAATCTTATTGAGACTCACGACCTTGAAGCCAGAAGCATTGCCACGCTGTCCCCGATTCATGTAGTTCCCGAACGCAAGGACTATCTCAAAGATTTTACGTAGTTTTGTGCTCTTGTACAGTTGAACGGATGCCTCAAAGACCGCTACAAGACAAACAAGAACAGTAATACTGTTACTTCAGGTAATAACCAGTGTACCAGTGTACAAATATGAATCAAAATTAAATAAGTTTTAAGACATAAAAACATAAAAAATATAAAACAGTTAAAATATACCCACAAAATAATATACATACATATCTATAATAATTAATATAATATATTATGTTAAATTTATATATATATCATACTTTATGTATATATATATATATATATATATAAACCACCATTGTACAATATAAGGTGGTTATATCAAAAGAAAAAGAAAATAATTCATGACAAAAACAAAGCAGATTCAAAAACGACATCACGCAAAAACCTGCATGTACCATGGTGAGATGCTTAGTTTGTTAAATTTCAAAAGTACGCAAGTCAAAAAAGAATAATTTTACAACAGAATAATTCACATCATAACTGGCAAAATAATGTGTTGCTCACACAATGACCACAAATATTCCACAACATTGTGATATCACCTGACCACTCAAAGAGGAATACTGTCGCAATGAACAACAATTATTCATGTTATATGACAGGTTGACACAATTGATGCGTAAGACATGTGTACCTTCAACTTTTGGCTTGCATTCATTCATCCTCTCTGTGAACTTTTTCTTGTAACAAAGCCCCTTCAATCTTTGTTCGTAGTGCTCAATCCTACAGAGACACGACTAACACATAAGAAAGAAACAGGCAAAAATATCCAGCAGACATTTACGATGTCAATTCGCTAAATCAACAATGTCATGACAATAACAGGTTCCTTTATTTCAAATAACAAAATGTTCAACGCACTTGACATAAAACAAGAAAAAAGAAGAAGAACATAGACAGAAATGCATACATCCTAGAACAAACTTTGTAAGAACTAATTAAATTTACGTAATGTCATTAAAGTTATAGGCATAAGTTATAAACATAATAAAGCAAAATGTTAATAAGTAAAAAAATAACTTTTGAAAGAATAACAAATACAATTTCTTAGAGTCACTAAGGATTGTTTAAGCAGGAACTAAAACTAAGTTTTCTAAGACTAATGTGTCAGTAATGTCAGATATTCTGCCTGAACTGAACCACATATTTGAAACAACATCAGTGACATGTCCGCAGTTCAACACCTACACAAAATAAACCTGAAGCAGGACAAACCTTGATACAGAAGTCTGGGTGTACGAGAAAGACAAGACTAGGAAGAAGGAAGATTGAAGTCGTACCTGCTCATCTCGAAGAGGAATCTGTCTGCCTTCGCCATTTGGTCGATTTCCTTCGAATGTTCACTCAACATTTGGATCTCTTCAGGCGTTGGCACAAACCTCAAGAGCTGCAGACCAAACCACGTATCAACAAAGTTATTGAAACTTCACGAACATCACCATCAACAATGCTATTCATTATAATTGTCAGTTGATATATTTTCTATTATTTTTCACAACTCGTGATTACTAAAATTACGATTTCCGTTCTACAATTATTAACAATTACTTGTCTTTGTTACAAGAATAAATATGTTGAAAGTCTACTGCCTGCTGAATTGTGTTTAATAAGCCTGAGACAAATTGAAAGTTGCGCCATGAAAATTTCAAATTGGAAACACAGCATTCAAATATTAAACTACCGCTGTTGCCTGGACTTGGCACTTATTGTAGAGGTACACGTGCTTACCCGTAAATAGCTTTGAAGTTCTTTGTTCCAACACACCAAATCACAAGTCAGGTGAAGTACTACTAATCTAGTGAACTTCCTGCCAATAACTACTAGACAACCTCCCTTTGAATGTTGTCGCGTGAAACTCTGCTTTTCTGTCCATATGAATGAAGTGATCTGTCCCCAGGAATGGTCAACGCATGTAAAATAGTGATCTATCCTCGGGAGTGGTCACGGCACGTCAAATAGTGATCTGACCCCGGGAGTGGTCAATGCACATAAAATAGTGATCTATCCCCAGGAGTGGTCAAGGCACTGACCTGTTCACACATGTCCTTGGGCAGGTCTTCCTCAGTGTCCATGGTCAAGACAGCGTGGGCCAGACTCTGACTGGTCATCTTTAGCTTGGACAGTAGAATGGTGCAGTTCTGAGCCCGACGTCCGTCAACCAGCGAAAGTTCTTTCTGCTTAGGGCTCCCTCTGGTGACGACCTCTGTGCTGTAGGTTGCTGGCGATGACATCGTCTCCTGTTGGCGCTGATATGCAGAGAATGTTTGCTCGAGGTCGTGGAGGTCAAGCAGTTTGTACATCTGAATAAATAAATTTTAGGTCTTAAATTATGTCATTGAAGTATACATAAGAACATAGGATTATGTATGGGTCATCACCATGTATTGCGGGGGAAATACATTGCCACAGTGGCTCCACCTGCAAACATGTTATGTCAGTTGAATCCGGTGACTTATTTATTGACTACGGTTTTGGAAGCCATTTTGGATCACTCAAAATCTTAAGTTCCACACCGCGTATATTGGCGTGCCAAGACTTGGTGAAGGTTTGAAACAATACGGACCACAAAATTTTTTTGAACTTTGCAAACTTGTTGAAACCACCCGTTAATATGTAGGAATGAAGACTTGGACATCCAGTACTTAGGACAGCACAAAGCGCTTTACACTTTGTTGCCTGGCAGACCTGTTCAATGGAACACCATCTCGACCTTTCTGGGAATTACTGTGCGAAGACTATTCGTACACAAAGATCCACCACTGTTTATAGCCAGGTACTCATTCATACAGCTGAATGAACTGGAACAACAATATCCCGGTCACTACACTCTATGACTTGATCTTAGCAATACAGATTTCTATGATACTACAAAACATGATTTTAAGATCACAGGATATCCAGAAAGCTCAAGACCTTACCTTGGTGTCGTCAATGTCCGTCCATATGGTCCCCTTCACCTTTGACTGCAGAATTGAAACAGAAGATGTATTTAAATAATATGCTACAGGAAACAGAATGAAATGGAGAACACTCATAAAAACTCATACTCTGCCCCACTGGTTTGTTCTTCAACCCTTGTTGACCACTCTCTTCCCTCCTCTTGTATTCACTGTTCCTGTTCCATGCCATTCTGGGGTTTTTAAATGTTGGTCTAAATTTGACAGATCCACATCAAATTGGTAATTTCTGTACTTGAAATCCATTACATACAAACAATGTTGGGTCAGTTTAGTGACAAAGGGAAAGACTACGGGTAAAAAGCTTTGATGGTCTAGCAGCCTAGCTGGAAAATTCTCAACAGAATAGTTAAATATTATATGATAACTAGTATTTTGCTTTTTTTTCTGTTGTTTTTTTCCTGTTCATTTGTCATTTGATCATGTAAAATGCAATTCATTCTTTCACCTACAACAGCCTGATATTGTATAATGACAACTTACGTCTGGAAGTTTGGCCCAGTTGAATGATTTGAGCGGCTGCGTTGAGGCGGGAATATTCTTCTTTCTCACCGCGACACCGGGCATTTCTGTTGGAACAACCATGTTCTAAGTCACCACCACACTCAACATGTACAAGATGGACACCACTGAGGAAACAGATACGAGATACGATGAACATTTACCAGGACTTAGATCTCCACAATGCATTTGGAACATTCTATGTTTTTGT
Organism: Paraescarpia echinospica; assembly: GCA_020002185.1. Classification (NCBI taxonomy): domain Eukaryota; kingdom Metazoa; phylum Annelida; class Polychaeta; order Sabellida; family Siboglinidae; genus Paraescarpia; species Paraescarpia echinospica. The sequence goes on along the minus strand of CM034538.1, from coordinate 26,891,559 downwards.
ATTGCATTGTGTTTGTTAAAGAACAATATTCATACCCAAACATAATGCTAATACCATTAATTTTATTCATCCAATCATTGCAGCATAATGACATATTAAATCAGATTTTTATTATTTCCAGCCTCAGAAAAAAACCTAAAAACTTTAAAAAATGTTGTTTTTACATTAGTACGGTCAAAATATTACAACAGGTTGTTGTACGACATAATTCTATGATATTAATTACTAAAACTTTCTAACTTGATTATATCTGTGTATTCAGCAGATTGTTCAATTATTTTCTTACCTGGGGCACCAGGGAGTAGAGGTGGCGGGGGTCCCGCCCCTGGGGGTGGGGGAGGCGGGGCAGGAGCAGCCATCCCAGGGACAGGGGGCGGGGGTGGTGGTGCAGAACCTGAAAATATTAAAAATAAATTTGCAACAAATCAAATCATGTAAAATATAATTGTTATATGAATATGTCACCTAAGAAGTAAATGACACTAACATTGTTCATATTTTATTTCCCCATGTGATTATTATATAAGGGTGAGTCGGTGATTTGAGTAATTTTCGCTGAATAATTTGTAATAAATTTATTACTGAAATAATACCTACATAATATAAAAAAAATATAAAGATTATTTATACAGCCTGTACATACATACTATATATATATATTGTGTGTGTTTGTGTGCATGTGTGTGTGCGTGTGTGCGTGTGCATGTATGGATATCTTTAATATAACTAATACCATAGTAGCTACACATCAGCAGAAGTACACATATATTACATACAATATTATGTAATACATTATATAATATCAATACTATTTTGTCTTACCTGTGACAGCACTGGCTGTGACAGTAGGTGGAGTGAGAACTTTGGCTGTGAAGTTTGACAGTGCCAGGTCCATCTTGGCGTCATCAGGCAGACTGCCTGTCTTTACGAGATACTCCAACTTTGCTCGTTCAGCGTGTTCCATTTCCACCTACATTATAACAATAATAAGTAGTCAGCACGCCTCATACGTAGACAACACTCACATCTACAGTTGTAGTATTTATTCAATTATCTTACAAACACAGCGGTTTTTCATGTTTCCAAAATTGTGATACAATTACTGTATTGAATATACGTATGCATTCGTACACTGTTTTTTTTCAGACACCCAACAAATTTACATAATTAATTATTTTTGTGCACCTTAACTTTTCGGACACCTCTGTAAAATTATTTTATTTATGTATTCGGACACTGACACAGGAGATAACTGTAATGTGAATTACAAAGGCCTGCTAATACTAGGGTAATAAAACAGGGATGACATGATGTCAGGACTTTTTTGTGGGCGAAGGAAAACGTTGAGGATCAGTGTCGAGGCCAGCATTCCTCCGGACATCAGGACAGAAAGGAGAGTATGAACAACAACAACAGTGGTGTATGCACAGTGGAGATATCTCTCCACAGATGTCCACCTACCATCTGCTGCAGTTCGAAGAGTTGCATCTTCAATGCTTCCAGTTCTCTCTGTGTCTCTGAATGAGTCTCGGCCTCCGACTGTAGTCGCGTCTTTATCTTGTTCAACATTGACATCAGCTCCTCCTACAGTCAAAACAATACACTATCATCGTATGTGCCAAACATGATGTGTTCAAAATCACTGCCAATCCAGAGTTATGAGACTGTCATTTTTATAGATGGACTGGCATCTCTCAAAACTGCCAGTCTGCCTGTCTGTCATCTATTCAGCAAATATAAAAATTCATACTTTCATAACTGATAATACAAATGTTGTCTAAGCAAATTAGTTCTTTTAAACATATCCAATACTTGAATTTACCTTGTAGGGTCTTTTGTTGATTTGACACACCAACTTCATCAGTACATGTGACGTATGACGTCATCGTACATGTGAGATAGTTCGTAATTACATGTACGATGACGTCATATGTCACATGTACTGATGAAGTTGGTGTGTCATATCGACGAAAAACTCTACAAGGTAAAATCATGTATTGGATATGTTTAAAAGAACTAATTCACATAGAAATGAACTATCGCGAAGAATGTTCAACAAAAAGTTATCTATATTTCATGTTGATATGTGGACCATCAACTTTATGAAGTTGAAGAAATCTGGATTTTGAGGCATGTATAAATCAAAGATTTTCTTTGTGCTCGATGAAACAAACCTTTTCCTCTGTCTTGACATCGCATTCCCGCTCTTTCTTTGTCAGCCGTGAATTAATCTCATCGTTTTCTTTCTGAACATCCCGCAATTTCTGTTGAATGTCCTTTACAGCACTTTCATTGGCCAATCTGTAAAATGGAAAGACATGGTCAAAGACAGTTTCTAAACTGACAAACTACTGGGGGTAAACGGTAGTGAAGGTTAGTTCTTAAATATCAGTACAGTGCGATATCCAATTCATAGGCTTGCTCAAAGCACTTTACACTTCACCCTTGACAGACCTGATCAATTGAACACCATCTCAAATCTTCTATGGGGCTAGTTGAAATTTCTAGAGATCGAAATGGCAAAAGTTGCTTCACATGTTACATGATCAAAAGAAATTCTGTCAATGAACTTAACAAAACTACACTATTTTATTCAACTGACTGCACATTTAACACAAACTATTCACTCACTGTGGAGCACTGTGGCACAGTAGCTAGAGCATTGGCCTCTCGATATCGAACCTTGGGCAAGTTCGTTCACTGTACATTGTTCCAGTTCACTCAGCTGTGTGAATGAGCACCTGGCTGGATATTTGTGTACGAATAGTATTTGTGCATTAATTGCAATGTGGCTGAAATCTTCCCAGAGAAGTCGAGATGATATTTCATTGAATAGGTCTGCCAAGGAGTAAAGTGTAAAGTGCTTTGAGCAGTTTTAAGGATTGCATACTGCGCTATATAAGAACTTCCCTTTTCTACACTATAGTTATGAACTTCAACAAACATGATCTACGACGTACTAAATGAGTTGCAAGGACTTTTAATACACATTTCAATCATCAACCATCACCATCCAGAACACTTACTGCCTCACAACTTTCTTGACATCGATCTCGAGGGGAGCAACATCCGGGTCCCCATCCTTGGCCTGTAGAGTGATCTGTTGAACAACTCGGTCCACGAGCTGCCACTGCTGGACTGCCACGTCACTACCGTCTGAAACAGATCATCACCATCCGATGGTTCCATTTACCAAATTCAGATTATCATTTTTGCTACACCACCGCAGAAAATTTTGATCAAAATTTTTATTGCAGATATGATTTTTTTTTACTTTGTGGTTTCGGTATTTGATGAAGTGGGTAGAAAAACGACCATCACCACCCATTGATTCCATTTACCAAATCCAGATTATCATTTTCGTTACAGTACCGCAGAAAATGCTGATTAAAATTTTTATTCTTTAAATTATATTTTTAGTACTTTGTGTCTTCTGTATCTGGTAAAGCAGGTAGAAAGATGATATTTTCTTTTGAGGTTTAAAATAAATGATAATGTATATCTGGGATCTAGTCAAAGGGATCTGTGTGCTGAATATTTTTGTGATAAATAACATAAAAATAACAGACATAAGAAAATATCTGGTTGAAAAATAACTGATAGAAACAGGTTCTAGCAAATATGGAAGAGCTCTGCCAAGAGGTACACAAGAATTAATTTAAACCCTAAAACCTGTTTTTTCACACAGCTACTGAAAACATTTACAAATGTTGCAGTTTATTAGTATATGTAAGTAATATAATAATAATAAAATACACTATTTTTATAATGCCATTTTTTTTTTGTTCTATGCCACTTTACAGTGCAACGATAATACCACTAAATATGTATACACTGTTAGATAATTAAAATAGTAAATTTATTAATATAAGAACAATACAACGAAGAATCGTAACGACTTACAAGGCAGCTGGAGGAAATGGAAGAGAATAGAGAGGAAGTGAGGGTAAGCCATGCTGAACCCAAGCTTCTTCTTGATCAAGTCAAACATGGCCATGGCACTCTTGCTGTCCACATGGTGCTATTAGAAACAAAGATTAAAATAACTACAAAATTCACATCAAGATATGTCACATTTAAACTTAACAGAAGCAATGAACAGATATTTGACAAAATTCAAAACTTGTTCATACGAATGGCATGAGCAAATGTAAATGCATACATTTTAACTTGTTGGAACCGGTTCTGCTATTATTGCCGTGACTGGCTAACAGTGCGCAGTGATATGATTTAGCATAGTAGTTCAGGTGCAACTGATGCAAATAAAGTAGTTTGTGCAAATAAAGATGCCTTGAACTAGTTCTTCCTTTATTTCTCTAACCAGACAAGTTAATTTACATTGTATATGACTATTCATTATAAGAAAGTAAAACGTTTGACGTGTAGCATCCAAACTTCACTTACTGTCTCAAACTTCTTTGCGAATTCCTTTTCATCTTCATTTCTCACCATCTCAAAGAAGTCTAAATGTCTTCAAGACAAAACAAACATGCAAATGAAGAAATCAAAGGTATAACTTTTGTATTTTCTGTGTCAAAAGGTAGAAAATGCGATGGCCATTTTGTAAATAATCATGTTCATTAAAAAGTCAAGGAATAAATGTTATTTATATATAACAATATATATATATATTGAAGCACAGTGTTAGTAACTGTGCATAGTTTATGAGAGGATAACTGACCAACATTCATAGCCAAGCCAAACCGGATCAAATTTGTAATTTCCCGTGGGATAGTAAAGGGGACCAATCAGCATCCACGTGCTTTCCTATGGTGCCAACTGAACCCCTGCAACAGGCCTTCTTGTCTCAGCGCTGGAAAGAGACACTCACAACCCACCCACCAACCCCATGCATCACCCATAGTACTGACAGGTCGGCAGGTATCTCTTGGGGAGGGCTTGACACCCAGAGGGATGCAGGCCTCAGGATTGTCTGGTCACTTGGCCGCAGTCACGTGATCATGATCAAGTAGTTGGCCCAGGACCATGTCTGGTCACATGAACATATCCGGGCCTTGCAGCCAATCCTCACAGTGTCACTGCTTGCCCCAGAGAGATCCAGCCGGCTGTCCCATTTGCCAAAGTTTTATAATAAAATATTGCTTATACCTTAACAAATGTGTTTGTGTTGTTCTGTCATATATATATAAGCCTAAGGGCAGCATAGATAGACCGCTCCATTATGGGAGATAGGATATACAACCTCTGAGAAAACGTCTCTCAAAATTACCAAACATATTTTTTGGGTGAAAATAATTATTGATATCATTATGTCTGGGTATACTACGTATACTAACTGTTCAAATTTTAAAATAAAAGATATTGTCTACGCAACCAGGGGTCAAAATTTTATGCAGATCGGCTCTGGTATGCTTAAAAACGGTGGTCTGCCTATGGCAGCCCTTATGCATATTTGGTCGATGTATGCTGCCGTTAGGGTTATATATATATAACATTATCAATAATAATATTTTATCTATATATAACATGATTTTAGATAAAATGACAAGACTTTCTAACATTAACAAAGTTATGACATACCTGTCGAGAGTTGGATTGTCCTTTGTGCGTAACTTGTCTATGATTGGTTGTATTCCCAGCATCAGCAGTTCGTACCGGAGATGCAGTCGAAACTCCAGTTGATGCTGAAGAGAATTACACTACTGATGGAGTACTTTTTTTTAAATAATGCAAAGTGATATCAAAAAACTTGAAAATATATACTTTAGGTAGCATTATACAACTATGGAAAACAGTCAGCAGAAATTGTGAATATTTCTCAAGGAATCTAAAAGACAATATTTTATAATAATAATATTTATTTTATATCGTGCCACATCCAACGCAATTTACAACACCTTACAGAAATATTAAAGAATGCTAGAAATAATATGTTGTAATAAAAACAATACTTGTTATATAATAGATAGAATTATGTATAATATTTTGCTATGAATAATAATAATAATTAAGAAAATAAATATATCGGAGGGAATTCAAGGTATTTCTGAAGATATCTAAGAAACTATTTTATGGTATAATAGATGAGTTTATGGTTGAAACAAATATATAATAATACTAACTTTGCACCTGACAGTCATGGCTACATACCTGTCCCGGGCCATACTTCAGCGAAGCGTTGATAAATGACATAATTGCAGTCTTCAGACAGACCTCATCTTTATGATCACCGGTCGTACAATCAAGGTCATTCATGAGGCTCTGTAAAATGTACAATGGATTGTACAACCTTGGTAAAGTGAACAATTCTGAATGACACATATTTGCTGTCTACATTGGAAGGTATAATAACCAAGAATGAGTTAAGAACTATTAAAACCAAGATGATGTTTAAAATCAACAGTTTGTGGCATCAGATAGAGTTGTTACTATGGCAACATTAATGTAGAAGACTGGAGATAATTACATTAATAAGAAAATACTAAATAGGTAATGTATTAATAATATAACCATGTTAGATAAACATCATTAATTTGATGACATCAATAATTTCAGTAGGACTATAAGTAATTTAGAAAATCTGGGGAAAATGTAAAGAAGTTAATTCAAATTGTGACTGATACCGACAGTGCTATCAATGGAATGACATGAACAGCATGATGCTGACACAACAGTGTCAATGGTACGACACAGGAGGGGCCACATTACGCATTACATCAGGACGACATCGACAAGGTGACGCAACTACATTATAATGTCGATATCAAGAAACTGTGTCAACAATGTAATGAGAATGTGTGAGGATGGACTGACAAACAGAGGAGGGTGTTAGGAGGAGACCAACACAATGATATAGAGACAGTGTCAGGAGAGATCTAACAAACAGAGGAGGGTATTAGGAGGAGACCAACACTATGATATAGAGACAGTGTCAGGAGATCTGACAAACAGAGGAAGGTGGTAGGAGAAGACCAACACTATGATATAGAGACAGTGTCAGGAGAGATCTGACAAACAGAGGAGGGTGGTAGGAAAAGACCAACTGTATGATATAGAGACAGTGTCAGGAGAGATCTGACAAACAGAGGAGGGTGGTAGGAATGGCTGAGGATCATAATAAATGGAAACAATTCATAAAGAATGTGTTACAGACCAAAATTAATTACGTGGTTCCCATTAGCAAAACATTATAAAGAATATATTATACAGAATATATGCTACAAAATGTATTATATAGGATATTTGTGCAAGTTGTTCTATAGAATATTTTTTTTTTAGAATTCTACAGAATTTCTATAAAATGTTATGTGGCCACGTAGAATGTATAGAAATTCTACAGAAACTGAAGTAAACATAATAATTATGTAAATCATTTATATAATTCTATAGAAAATATACAGAATTTGTATGACCACATCAACATTTATATAATTTGACATAAGCAATCTAGGATAAAGATGATATCATCAACACCACAACCCTTACCTGGAACCGGGTCCTCTCCCCAGCATACTCCTGGTAGTGGACCATCGCCTGGAGGACCTTCCGATGTCCGCCGGGGATCAAACATACTGCACCGAGGATTTCGAGGACGGCGACCTTTGCCATCAGATTATTCTTTGCCAGACTCTGAGCGATGACGTTGAGGCCAGTTGGGTGCCCTAACACATGGGCTCGTCCCTCCTGCAAACACAGCATGCACAAATTGACATTGACCTGTTCAGCAATCGGTTCATTTTGGCTCTATGCAAAGTATCCTGGGCAAAAATGCATTCATCGGCATAGCACGAAATTCAATTTACCCAAACAGTGACAATTAAGACCAACTGTGACAACTTAGGTCAAGGTGAGTTTGATATAGAACAGGCAACAAATACATACTTTACACAAATTGGCAGTCCAATCACAATGTAAACAAACAATTTTGGCTATATATTCCTCTGTTTGCATTAACTTTTTGGATGAAATTCTCCCCACAATCCCATGTTCACTGAAGCGCAGTGGCAAAAATTTGCGATTTCAGAACAGGTCAATATTTATATTATTATGTCATGTGACGTGCAGTTGTCACAGTTTTATTGTGTTTATTTTACATATTTGTTATTAAGAAAATATATGTTAATAACTGTGTTTTAACAAGCAAAACAGTCAGATATTGGGGGAGTTTGTGCTGGTTGACCTTTTAAACTTCAGTAATCAACGCAACATAGAGTCTTAACCAAAATGGCAATTAATTTGCTGACAATCCACCAGGCGGCACCACTTGAACTGACTTACTCGAAATCTACCAGGTGGCACCTAAACTAGTCTACACCTTCTTCTTTCCGTAACTGCCCACAATCATTTGGATGACTATTCTGATGGGAGTTTAGAGAATGAGACTTCAGCTCAATGACACCAGATAGAAGGGCCCATAGACACAGGCAATGTACGGTGACCGAAGTTGCCCGATTTTCAACACAGCGGCCGATGCCAGTACCGAACCATCGCTCAATCAGCACCAGGAGTCCAACCCTGGTTCCTCCGATCAACAGTCCAGCACTCTGACCACTCAACCACTGTGCCCTCACCGTACTCAGTTGAATGAACTTGTTATTATTTACCTTTAACAGCAATTTTACATTATTGAATATTCTAACTTACAGAGTTATTTAGAAGAGCTTTGACACAGCCTATGACAGACGTATGGACAGGGCTGGTTGAAATCTTCCAATCCATCCGACCCAGGAAGTTCAGCAGGCAGTTCAAACCATCCAGCTCAATGAATCGGATCACAAAACTGTGGGGAAAGAACTTACGTGAAAGTACATGCAGTGGATCATAATGCTATTCTTTCACAGTTTATTTTGAGATTTCAGTCTATATACACTTACTGCATATTTCTTGTGTGAATATATATATATATATAAAGTAGAACCTTGCTTTATGGTCACCTCAGTAATATAGCCACCTCACAATTAAGGTCAACCTGTGACAGTCCCTAATTATAATCTTGTAACAGTAAAGCATAGGAAATTACTAATACAGTCACCTTGCTATTCAGGTCACTTTTTCCCAGTTCTGGGAGTGACCTTAATAGGGAGGTACCACTGCACCTTGTTTATGTGTTATTATGAATTTTTGCAATACAGCCATGAAAACAACCACAAACAATAACACTTCCTGTAACCTAATATATGCTGCTGTGTTATCACAATCAATACACAACTTTGTCAATGTGACCCAACTGAAAGATGCTATCATCAAAAAGCAGCCTAGAGATCACATAAAGACAAAATATCTTGACGAAATGAACAATTTTTCACGAGTTCTTCTTAAGCTCCTAAATCATATTGGCTGTGACACTTTCTTCTCTGACACTGACATGACAAAATGTCCTTTGTTTGAAATGTTATCCACTGAGCACACGGACAGATCCTGAATCTGACATCAATTCACAATCAAAATTACGTGCATGACTTCTACAAGGCTTTGCCACAGGAAACATATTTTCATATATACATTTATATTATTATAGACTCTACATCTATCACATCAAACATACCGACATACTCTTAGATTTTATCGCAAACAAACTGAAAATTTCTCAATGAAAACTCAAAATTTCAATGAAAACAATGATGCAATGTCCAGTGACTCCACATTCATACAGCAATATAGTATGTCAGACCCCGGTTGCTAGGCAACACATGTCAACCGGCCTACGTCAATTTGACCAACCATATTGATGAGGAAGTCCAGTATTGTCATTACCCCCTACCTCATTGGCTGAGTGCGTAATGCCGTCTTGAGGTTATCAGCCAACTTTGTCCTGCTCTCAATTTCCTCGACTTCATTGTGTGTGAAAAATATCTGCAAAAATACAGCATTTTCCATATTAGTGCCATTTCCAATAAAATGGGTCATTTTGACACCGATTAATTTCTTGTATGTAAACAAAATATCTGTAAATAAAGACAAACTTTCTGAAGATTCTTGGACTGGCCAACACATACATTTGAGAGGTGAGAGTGTGGTCACTTATGCAGTTCATCGTATCTATCTGCTCTATGTAGGTGTGAGAGTGTGGTCACTTACGCAGTTCATCATGTCTATCTGCTCTATGTAGGTGTGAGAGTGTGGTCACTTACACAGTTCATCATGTTTATCTGCTCTATGTAGGTGTGAGTGTGTGGTCACTTACACAGTTCATCATGTCTATCTGCTCTATGTAGGTGTGAGAGTGTGGTCACTTACACAGTTCATCATGTCTATCTGCTCTATGTAGATGTGAGAGTTTGGTCACTTACACAGTTCATCGTGTCTATCTGCTCTATGTAGGTGTGAGAGTGTGGTCACTTACACAGTTCATCATGTCTATCTGCTCTATGTAGGTGTGAGAGTGTGGTCACTTACACAGCTCATCATGTCTATCTGCTCTATGTAGGTGTGAGAGTGTGGTCACTTACACAGTTCATCATGTCTATCTGCTCTATGTAGGTGTGAGAGTGTGGTCACTTACACAGTTCATCATGTCTATCTGCTCTATGTAGGTGTGAGAGTGTGGTCACTTACACAGTTCATCATGTCTATCTGCTCTATGTAGGTGTGAGAGTGTGGTCACTTACACAGTTCATCATGTCTATCTGCTCTATGTAGATGTGAGAGTTTAGTCACTTACATAGTTCATCATGTCTATCTGCTCTATGTAGGTGTGAGAGTGTGGTCACTTACACAGTTCATCATGTCTATCTGCTCTATGTAGATGTGAGAGTTTGGTCACTTACACAGTTCATCATGTCTATCTGCTCTATGTAGGTGTGAGAGTGTGGTCACTTACGCAGTTCATCATGTCTATCTGCTCTATGTAGATGTGAGAGTTTGGTCACTTACACAGTTCATCATGTCTATCTGCTCTATGTAGGTGTGAGAGTGTGGTCACTTACGCAGTTCATCATGTCTATCTGCTCTATGTAGATGTGAGAGTTTGGTCACTTACACAGTTCATCATGTCTATCTGCTCTATGTAGGTGTGAGAGTGTGGTCACTTACACAGTTCATCATGTCTATATGCTCTATGTAGGTGTGAGAGTGTGGTCACTTACACAGTTCATCATGTCTATCTGCTCTATGTAGGTGTGAGGGTGTGGTCACTTACACAGTTCATCATGTCTATCTGCTCTATGTAGATGTGAGAGTTTGGTCACTTACACAGTTCATCATGTCTATCTGCTCTATGTAGATGTGAGAGTTTGGTCACTTACACAGTTCATCATGTCTATCTGCTATATGTAGGTGTGAGAGTGTGGTCACTTATGCAGTTCATCATGTCTATCTGCTCTATGTAGGTGTGAGAGTGTAGTCACTTACACAGTTCATCATGTCTATCTGCTCTATGTAGGTGTGAGAGTGTGGTCACTTACGCAGTTCATCATGTCTATCTGCTCTATGTAGGTGTGAGAGTGTGGTCACTTACACAGTTCATCATGTCTATCTGCTCTATGTAGGTGTGAGAGTGTGGTCACTTACACAGTTCATCATGTCTATCTGCTCTATGTAGTAGTCCGGCCAGCTCGCTGACCGTGGGTCTTCCTGTTCCTACAAAGACATTAAACACGTTACCATGGCATTCCACATAACAGAGTACAGTCAAACATCGCTTTACGGTCACCTCGATAATACAGTCACCTTGCAATTAAAGGCATCCTAGGATAGTCCCAGATTTCTTGCACATAAAATAAAGTATAGGGTATTAGTCCCACTAATACGGTCATCTTGCAATTGTCCCGAGGGTGAACGGAACATTAAGGGTTCCCTGTAAATATTATACACATTTTTGCTCTTGTTTAGTAATTTGTAGCTCATGTGAATACCACAGTGAAGGCATGTATTCAAACAACTACAAATAATTACATTCTCAACTGTCTGAAAACATGAGTAAAAAAGAATTATTATTGGTGTATGAAAACATACAGTTATTTTGTACTGTATGGATTTGGACAGACAAAAGTAATAGGTGAAATCATACAGTGTCAAATACATACAGTCAGTATGGTAATTATGTTATTATAAATGTTTCTATAACACTTGCGTATGTATAAACAAATTATGTAATCACGCATGAGAGCTGAACAGTGGTTCTTTCCCGGATCATCTGGGACACGGGCAGTCATTGCATAATGCAAGAGAACAAAGGGTTAAAACCAGCAAGAGCAATTGATTTTTGTGCATGATTTAAGTGGCCACTTCCAGCGTCACCAGAGCGCAGACAATGTCCCAGACACCCTGCCATCTGTTGTCACCGCTCCAGTTCTAGGCATCATGGAATGACAGATCGAACTAATAAGCCTGTGCCTAGAAATTTTCTGGATGCAGTTGCCGTGAGTTATTACATAATACACCCTGGAGGCTGTGTGATCCCTCAGTAGAACCCTCTGGGGGTGATGTGGTAAATACAGACATTGGTTATTATAATAGGGTATTATAAATGTTGTATACATCACTAGGGGTATATTTTGTAAAGCCAAAATATGTATAATTAACCCAAGTATTAATTACTAACACATTAATATAAAAAATAGATTTGACAAAATTATGTCATTTTAGCAGATAAGATTGCATACAAGTTGAAGGCACTCAGGTGTAGATATCTAGGAAAATGCCTACAACACAAACCAAACAAAGAGAACATCACAATAATTCTTTCCATGATTTTATCTGTTTTGATCAGTAGATGGCGCCACAGGTAATGTATGGGCCATCGCAAATGTACCAAAAACACCACTAATGGAAAATGTGGCTGATATATATCATAGGCTGGGCCATTGTTACGATTATCGTCTAGACAATTTTTTGGGATAAATTATACCAACATTATTCAGGAAGGTCTTTACTTGGAGAAAATGGTAGTTGGTAGTCTTGCTTAGCCAAATCTCGCCCGGCTGTGTGAACTGGAAAAAAGTTTGACCCCAGATACCCATTTTACTGTTACTGTCAGATTACGTCAATTCATTTCGGTGATTGAGCCTGTCTTTATGTGTACAATTAAAATGTATTTAATGCGATATTATGTGTGTCTTAGATAATGCAATTGTGTTTCTAATATGGTAGCTTTATAAAAAATATAAGGTAACCAAAATAAAATGTATGAAAAAGTTGACCATTATGTGATATAATTATTATCATTTGCAATTCAGTTCTATTTTATTGTGTGGCCTGTATCAATATATTAAGCATTAATAGTTTGAATGATTCGCATAAACTGAAAAAATGCTCTTATTTGACGACTTGGCACAAGATTCAATTTCAATGGTTACCCTGATTCAGGGTAACAACTGTCTTTGTCACAGTGAAAAGTGCAAAGGTTTCCAGGTTATTTTATGAGCAACAAACAGTGGAGCCACATTACAAGCCTGGATAATCGAGGAAACAGGAGATAGAAGGTGGAAATTGGGTCAAAAAAGGGAATATCCATCCAGCAGGAGATTTGCAAGATTTGGTCAGATAACGCAATAACCTCTCAGATAATCCTCCTCTAAGAAGAACAATAATTTATGCAAAAGCATGTATTGAGTACATAAAACAAATATTACGTCATTTATATACTTCATGTTTATGCAATGGAAGTCACAATTTATGGCACAGAAAAACACCAATAAATGTATGTACTCAATGATACTTCGAAAAAGGCAACCATGAAAATGTGTAATTTATATTCAGAAGGGAAGGCATTTCCATACACTTGGCTAGTCCTACTCAATAATTCATTGCAATCCATGTAGATGATGTCCAAACAAAATTACCAAATTATTATTATAACAAACATAAGGTCCATACCATTGAGAATTGCCTTTAGGAAAAGGCTAATGATGCCACAAAACTGAGAAGGATCGAATATGTAAAACTGTCAGAATATAATAACAATCCAATATGTTATTTTTTCAGTACAGTTATAGTTTTGAAGAACTAAAGGTGAGCTTAAGTTTCTTTCTAATTGCTATACCATGCATGGATAATTAACCTGACTGAGTATTATTATTGGCTATAGTCAGTGGTGGATATTTGTATAGGAATAGTTTTTGCATGTTAATTGCAGAGTGGATGAATGCTTCCCAGAGAGGTCAAGATGATGTTTAAATGAACACGTTTGCCGGGGGTGAAATGTAAAATTCCTTGAGCAGTCCTGATATATAATTTTGTTTACACCTTTCTTTTTTACATGATTATCTTAATACTAAACGGTCTTTCAATTGACTTACAAAAATACAATATATAATTATAACAAGATCATACACATAACATAATATCACCACTACATTTACTACAGCTAACACAACTAACTACACAGTCAATCAAATCCATGTCGTTTTGTCATTTCTTTTCAATTCTTTGGTTTATATCACAATTATTCTCTTCATAATTAGTTATTTATTTAATACAGTATTATCATTATTTTCTTTATCAGTTGCTCAAATGCAAGATACAATTGTCTTAATGACTATAATAGGTTTAAAAAACCATTTTGTATGTTTTAGCTTAACAAAATAGAATGAGTCTGAATACTAGCTGTGATGAGCATGCTCTCTACAATTAGACTGGATTCAGCTGTCCTTGGATGGTCTTCACAATTAGTCATCCATTTCTATGGGGCCAATTGCTGGTAAACTCTTCCACTCTTCCTATTGAAAGCTTCCAACAGACACTCCAGTGTCTGAGGCGGAGCCTGTGCTTACAGCAAACGGAAGAAACATGTCATTGATTGTGAGAAGTGACACAATAACAAAGACAGCTCCGCAGCCAATAGAATAGGGCTACCGACTGGACTGACTGATGGATGAGGTGGCCATTAAATCGAGGGTAGTCAACCATCAATAATACCTTGATCAGAGGGTTCACCGATCGGAGATGGCAACTGGAGCTATACTGACTGTATCTAGTTCTATTTACATATTCATGCAGAAATTGGGCAATATGAAGTGAAATCAAACACTTGGAAAGGTTTGAAATTGGTTAGAGAGGATGGAGCAAAAACTAGTGAAAACGAATAGGTAGGAAGGAAGAACAATATAAATAGCAAAAGACACAAGGATCCTTCTTTCATACACTGTCATAAACCCCTGTAGGGAGTCAGACAGTCAGTGATCACATTATTGTCGTATACACTGTCTGTGGAAGCAACTCCCATCAGAGAGAACAAGATCCAGTGGGTCAGAGACGGAGACCACCAGTCGACCACTCTGTGAGTCCATGACAGGTTATACATTTATCCCCCGTATTGGATCCTTAACATCCCCTGGCAAACACTCGATACAGAAGGGACCAACAGATTTTATAGTTCCTCCTGAATGACACAAGTTTCAAAATGACGGTAGATGGACTCCGGTGCTCTCAACTGACTCTCTGGTGCCCAACCACCGAACTACCATTCCCCACAACAAGAACACTCAAGGACAACTTAAATAATAAAATGACCATCCACCTACCCACCCACCCACCTACCCACCCACCCACCCACCCACCCACCCACTCAGTCTTGTCAGACTATGATTACCCAGTACATGTGTGCCTGGGCATTTGCATCTCAGAGGGGATTCCTCTTTCCTCAGCTCGTTAATGACCAAAACCACAATCACCTCACTAGCACTTTCACAGCATTACATAACCGTTACCATAGAAACTAAGCCAGCTCTTGAAAAGTGAAGTTACCCACTGCCATTATCCGTCAATTTTGTCCAGACGTTTTTCTTTGTAAATAGGACTTCAGCATCATCGCCATGGCAACTGTCATTATGACAGCAATATCCCTTGTAGATTGTCTGACGCTGAAACGTTGCCTTGGAGAGATGAATGTCTCACTCGTGGTTCGTGACATCTCGCCAGGGAGACAGCTTTGTAGATTGCTTGGCGACGGAGAACATTTACGCAATATATGTACACGAAGTACGCATTGTCTTTGAACATAACATAAACATTTAAATACTCAAATGTTGTTGTTGTGATGTAGAGGAAGAGAGGAAGAAAGTGAGGGAGTTTAAATATGGTCGTTGGTCGCGTTTGGCAAGTGGTTGCTCATGACAGGTACATTATTATTATTAGAAACATGTCGTGCTTAGGAATGTGTTTGCCTAGTGAGAGGGGGAAGGTGGGAGGGAGGGAGAGAGGGAGGGAAGGGGGGAGGGAGGGAGAGAAAGAGAGGGGGAGAGAAAGAGAGGGGGGAGAAAGAGTGGGGGAGAGATGTAGATAGAGGGAGTGAGGGAGGGGAAGGGAGAGCCAGAGAGAGGGAGACAGAGAGGGAGGGGGAACTAGAGCGAGAGAGAAACGGAGAGAGCAAGAGAGAGAGAGACACAGAGAAAGAGAGAGGAAGAGAGAGGGGGAGGGAGGGAGGGAGGAGGGAGGGAGAGAGGGAAGGAAGGCGGGAGGGAGGGAGAGGGGTGAGAGAAAGACAGGAGAGAAAGAGAGGAGAGAGGGGGAGATAGACTGGGAGAGTGGGAGAGAGTATAGAGGCAGGCGATATGGAGAGAGAAGGGAAGATTAACAAGAGACAGGGAGAGAAAGATGGAGAGATGGAGAGAGGGAGAGAGGAAGAGAGAGAGAGAGGGATAGGGAGAGAGGGATAGGGAGAGAGGGTGAGAGGGAGATGCCAATAAATCATTTGACACTGTACCTCCTGATACACCAGACCAATAATAAATCACAGAGTTTACATGAATTGATGAAGCAACTGCCTGAGTGTTGTGTAAACCAGCCTTATGACTACAAACATCACCCTCTGAGTCAGAGCCTGCAACAATGACCATCTGTAAGGTCTAAATTTACATTGAAGTTGGAATGATGGATGACATCATTGGGATTGTGAAACAGAAATAGGGCAGCCAATGAGTCATGAGGAACAAAACAAATTTGCCAATGTCAGACAATAGAGAACTACAACAATAGCTTCATGTATTATATAAAGTCACACTACCTTTACATTTGTTTTATAACATACTATTGCAGCTGGCAGTACAGACAATACACCAGTGGAGGGTTGCAGTACAGACAATACACTAGTGGAGGGTTACAGTACAGACAATACACCAGCAGAGGGTTACAGTACAGACAATACACCAGCGGAGGGTTACAGTACAGACAATACACCAGTGGAGGGTTACAGTACAGACAATACACCAGCAGAGGGTTACAGTACAGACAATACACCAGCGGAGGGTTACAGTACAGATAATATACCAGTGGAGGGTTACAGTACATACACTACACCAGTGGAGGGTTACAGTACAGACAATACACCAGCAGAGGGTTACAGTACAGACAATACACCAGCGGAGGGTTACAGTACAGACAATACACCAGCGGAGGGTTACAGTACAGACAATACACCAGCAGAGGGTTACAGTACAGACAATACACCAGCAGAGGGTTTCAGTACAGACAATACACCAGCGGAGGGTTACAGTACAGACAATACACCAGCGGAGGGTTACAGTACATACAACACACCAGTGGAGGGTTACAGTACAGACAATACACCAGTGGAGGGTTACAGTACAGACAATACACCAGTGGAGGGTTACAGTACAGACAATACACCAGTGGAGGGTTACAGTACAGACAATACACCAGCGGAGGGTTACAGTACAGACAATACACCAGCGGAGGGTTACAGTACATACACTACACCAGCGGAGGGTTACAGTACAGACAATACATCAGTGGAGGGTTACAGTACAGGCAATACATCAGTGGAGGGTTACAGTACAGGCAATACATCAGTGGAGGGTTACAGTACAGGCAATACACCAGTGGAGGGTTACAGTACAGGCAATACACCAGTGGAGGGTTACAGTACAGACAATACACCAGTGGAGGGTTACAGTACAGACAATACACCAGTGGAGGGTTACAGTACAGACAATACACCAGTGGAGGGTTACAGTACAGACAATACACCAGTGGAGGGTTACAGTACAGACAATACATCAGTGGAGGGTTACAGTACAGACAATACACCAGTGGAAGGTTACAGTACAGACAATACACCAGTGGAGGGTTACAGTGCTGATGGTGTCAAGCTTTGACTAGATTTGATCTACTTGTTCATCATATTGAATCAAACATTGGAACTACCCAGGGCGTCCATGGCTGCTGAACCAATTCTTTGGAATTCACTTCATGTTATTCAGTAAAAACATATTAAAACTTTGTCATCATCTGAACTTATCCTTTTAACTATGTTTACCCTCCTTAGCTTCCTGGACTGCCCATCTGTTGTTAACTTTGCTATTGCATACCGATTTAGAGACTGCCTAAACCCCGACTTTTTGGTGACTGATTTATTGATAGGCTTCTGAGCTCAGGTTTTAAAATATTTAGGTATGATAGAACATTTTCTTTTTATTAGTAATATTACATTATTATTTGTAGCATTGTTGGTACTAAGATGCAAAAAGAGCATCAGCAGTGCAGAACAATGCATTCTCTGTTACCTTTGGTGCTTATGTCAAGCTCATTACAAATGACGACAGCCTATTCAAATATTCAGTAAAGCGGAAAACATTTACTGCTTCACTGCTGCTAACAAATCTCTTATTATCTTCGTGCACACACATGCATGTACTCACACACGCATGTACTCACACACGTGCCATGCATTCATATAAACACAGATCTGACAAAGACAGGAGTAGGCCTGGAACAATTGATTGAATTAGGGGAGTGATCATAATGTGTTTATCGGGGAGGATTGGGTGGGTGGAATCAGGAATGGCTTCATTTATCAATACACATAAAATTTGTACTGAAAACACATTATGTTTGTGGGTGGGCTGGATTTCAGTGTTGGACATGTGGATTAATTTTTTGTGCATAAAGTTCTGCTAATAATAATGAGTTTATCATTATGATCAAAATACGGGGGTCAGATCTTAGTACATATTATAGGAAGGGTTAGATTCTAGTGCACAGCATTTTCAGTTGGGCTGGTTTTTAAGACGGGATGTGTATCCTGCTTCCTCTCGCCCACCCACAGATAAATATTAACCACTCAGTGTATGGTAATAAATAACATTTGCGATTGTTAATCTTTGGTAGATAGAATTATATATCAAATGTCCTTTACCTAAGATAACCGTAGATAACTAAAATCTTCAGTATGTACTCTGAAATAATACAAAGTATTATATTTGTGTTGAAATTACTTTAAACCAATTCTGTTGCATAAATAGTGATTATCACATTTATGTACACTGCGTGCAGTTTCTTAACTTGTTTTACATGTAATGGATAAAACGAACAGAGATTAAGTGGGTTTGAGATTAAATTCTACCACAAGACACTGCACATATCCTGTATAACACACTTTACCAATGTATTAGTATATCGCATAAACATCACGTGTCACAAAATGAGTTGTGAAATTCCTTAAAACACCAAAAAACTTGGCTACATCAAAAGGCACAATGGACTGGAAAAGGCAATATTGGATGGAATAGTGGAAGGTAAAAGAGACAGAGGAAGCCATAAAAAAATGGGATAAGAACAGAATGGATGTCTTTGGAATGGTGACAGTGGTGAGGCGAATACCTTGAGGAAAACACAAGCTTCTCAAAGAGATTTAGGCAGCGTCATCCTGAGCAGGAGGATACACAACATGAAGGTAAGAATACTGTACACATGTTAGACTGAGGGAGGGGAACTCAAAGGGAAGCCCAAACATTACATCATCATTCAGTGTTGGCTCAGCAGCTAAATGTCCAGCAACTTATCTGCAATGTACATCAAACACTTGAAGACCCCTTGACCATCACAGGTTGACCAACACTGCTTGCTCACATTCCAAACCTCCAGCCATTCATTCACAATACACAAGCACTTGCAGGGTAAATAACCTCCACAGGGTACCAATCAACCCTATTCTTGCTTTATTTATATTCTCAATTAAAACACCCTTAATGTTTCTCTTGCCAGTCAACATCAATGCTGGGGTTTCCTGCTTGAGGAAGCTCTTATTTACCCTTAGTATTTGGATAGTATTTACCCCCCCCCCCATAGGCATGTGTTTGTGCATTCTCTGCTTCATGCCTAGTTAAAGATAGAGATATTTTATTTGGGACTGTTTCGGAGGATATGAAAGAAGAATGTTGTCAGTACATATTTTTAAAGAAGGAGAAATATATTTAGTTTATTACACATACAGTATAACCAAAGTAAACACAATGTTTACATGTAGGAAATGTAACTGTTTACAACAAATCTCCCACCCTTTCTCCAACTGGCAGGCACTAAGTTGCTGATGCTGGATCACTATTTATATTCCACTAGTAACAATGCTAACTAACATTTTAAATTTAAATGCCCTGAAAATCGGATATGTTATACTAGTCTTCTTCTTCAGTCGAGGAATAACTCCACAGGTGTTGTGGGGTGCACATGGGTTTAAAATAAAATTTAAATGGTTTAAAATATAATTAAAAACAGGTTAAAAAAGTTAAGATTAAAAAGTTAAAAGAAAATTGTTTTACAGTTACATTATTTGTAACGGTTGGGAAGAATAATAATAATGAATTAAAATACATATACCATATAAAGGTTTTAGGAGGTTAAAATTGCACATTATAACGGTAGTGGCTATTGTTGAGCAATCAGCCAGTTCTTCATGGAGGACCTGAAGACTGGGAGGGACTGGGCTTCGGAGGAGTCTGAGGAAAGTGAGTTCCACATTCTGATGGCAGATGGGAAGAAGGAATGGAGATAAGTGTTTGTCCTTTAGTGGGGCAGTAAGAGTTTGTTTTGCTGACCACGGGTTTTCCGGGAGGCTGCCTTGAGTAGACCAGGAAGTGGGTGTAGGTCGACAAGGCCGTGCATAATTTTGTACATCATGCTAGCCTTATCCACTGTTCTCCTGAGTTGCAGGTTCTCAAGGTTCAGCTGCTCTACCATGGCCGATGCGCTGGCAGTGGGTCTGAAGTTGTGCAGGATGCGGCGGGCTGCGCGTCGCTGGACCATCTCCAGAGTGGTCTTCAGGTGCTGCTGATGGGGATCCCATACCGCCAACGCATAATCCAGGACTGGTCGGGCTAGGCCTTTGAAGCAGTGCATCTGGACGGTGGTGGAACATCCTTTCAGATTTCTGTAGGCAAACGGGCTGAGTCTGTTGGCCTTTGCAGCTTTTACTTGTTTGCCCCAGTGAAGAGTCTCTGTGAGTTCGACGCCCAGGTACTTGGCACTTGTGACTTTCTCCAGGGTTTAGTTTTGGAGAGTGTAGCTGGTCTGGATCCTGGTCTTCTTCTTGGTGACAGTCAGTAGGTAGCATTTTCCGACATTGAATGACATTTGCCATTTCTGTTCCCAGACTTCCAGAACCGATCCTTGCGATACTCCTGAGATAACAGAGCCAGTGTGCGATCTTTCTCCCTTTACTACTACCTGCTGCGTGTGGCCGGAGAAAAAGTTCTTGATCCATGCGTTTGTTGCCCCTCTGATGCCGCAGTAGTTCAACTTCATGAGCAGTCTCTTGTGGGGCACTTTATCAAAGGCCTTAGAGAAGTCAAGGAATATCATGTCCGTCTGTCCGCCCCTGTCCAGTTCTGCTGCAAAGTCTTCTACCGTGAGGATGAGTTAAGTTTCGCAGGAGCGTTTCTTGCCAAATCATCACTGATGCCCAGCATGGGCATCAGTGATGGTTTGGTTGTGTTCTAGATGGACTGTTATTTCAGATCTCACGATATGCTCCAGAAGCTTGCAGCAGATACACGTCAAGGAGATGGGTCTATAGTTGCTAGCTTGGCTCCTGTCTCCTTTCTTGAAAATGGGCTGGACTACGGCATGCTTCCAGATTGCTGGGATCTGGCCTGTGGTTAGTGATCTGATGAAGAGGAGGGTCAAGGCTGGGACAAGTTCCCTGGCAATTTCCTTAAGGAGGCAGCATGGAATGTTGTCCAGTCCTTCAGCTTTCCTGGTGTTCAGATTGGACTGTAGTTTGAAGACACAGTTTTCTCCAATGGAGATTTTCGGCATGGTCAGGTGGGAGCTGTTTTCCAGTGTTGGCATTTTGCCTGTGTCCTCTGTGGTGAAAGCCGAGCAGGACTGGTAGTTCAAGATGTCTGCTTTCATCTTGCCATCACTGAATGTGAGCCCATTCTTTTTGAGTGTGGATACTCCCGACGTGTCATTTCTTCTGTTCTTGATCAACCGCCAGAGGTTGTTGGAAGAATCTTCCTCAATAAGGTGACTGACATACCGCTGGTAGCATTGCCTGATGATACGTCGAGTTTCTTTCTTGATGGCCCTGTATCGCTCCCAGTCCGCCACACTCTCCGTGGATTTTGCCTTCTTCCACGCCTTGTGCTTGCGGTGCGAGGTCTTTTTCAGCTTGCTGTTGATCCAGGGCTGGAGGTTTTTTACCGAAGTGGTCTTGGTAGGAACATGCTATTCCATGATGGTGGTTTGGTGATTGTGTATGAGCTGCCAGAGCTTCTCGGCTGATGATTCCTGGTCTGTCTGGATGTCACTGCTAAATGCAGCTGTCTTCTCCCTGATTGAGGCGAAATATTCTTCATCAACCTGCTGGAAAACTCGTTAATTTTTTTTCTTAAGATAATCAATCAGCAGTGAGGTGCTCCCACCTTTTCCTGCCACACTGCTAGTCATGAGATCATCAACTTTTTGGTCCAGCTGGCAACTCTCAAAATGTGACGGTCTGCATGACTGCCATCTTTTCAGCAAATATCAAAATTTGTACTTCCAAGAATGACAATGCAAATCTTGTTTACATTTTATATTACCAGTAACATATGGACTTTCTACTTTTGCATGGGGATGACCAAATTTACAAAATGAAGGTTCTGCTGACTACCAACTTTTCAACTCAAGTATAAAATACTGCAAACAATCCAGCACAAAAGCTAGAAAGGATAGTCATCACAGTGCAGTGGCCAGTCTGTGAAGAACAATGCCTGTCCACTTGACTTGCAGTTGTACCCCTGAAACTGCCCCACATATGAGCCCACTTTACAATGGGGCAGCTGTTAAGAGTCCAGCTGTATTATTTACAATGTCCCACTGGGCTGTGACAACTATGGGCAATGTGTTGCTACAATGTTCTACAGTGTTAGACTTGCAAGTAGCCATTAATGTGACCCTGGATGGAATACATGAGTCCCAGACTCTCACTGATAACACGGCTAACGCTGCACTGCAGTACTGCTACCATGGTGGAATACTTCACCGACGGAATCATGGAGAGTTGATCAAGAAAATGAAGAGTCACATTAATTAGTTTTTAATATTAATATATATGGAAATAAGTACCTTTTGACCACAAGATATATATTTACATACAAAAATGGTAGACATACAGGAGAGATCTTATGACTAAATATGGACATTTTCTTGGTTACCTGGTAGGTCCATTATCGAGACATTTTTGTTCCTTAGCAAGACATTATAGAATATTCTATAGGACTTTTGCGGACTTTTTCTATGTAACATTTTCCACTATTGAATTCTATAAAATTGTCTACATAATTCTATAAAAATTTATGTGGCCAATAACAATTCTATAGAACATTTTATATAATTCTATTTAAGAAACTGAAGTGGCCAAAATAACTCTTTAGAATTCTATAACATTCTGCAGTTTTACTGAATTTTTTGCTGAATTTTGTATATCAAATAAAATTGAGCAAATGTCTGCCTTTTCCTCTCCTCAGTGAGCATTGTCCATGCTCTGCCACGATGACATCCCTCTTGTTCTTGTTAAAAGCACCTTCTTACCTTCTTCTTGCTGCAGTAGATCTGCCACTTCTTCTCTGCCGGCAGGTCAAACATCGCCTCCCGGTGTGCCTTGTCCAGTCCCAACTCATCCTGTAAAGGGAAGAATGTAAAGGTTTACTTACAAAGTACACCTAGGCAAAACGTGTCACCTGACTGAATGTTTTTTTATTTTTTATTATTTGATTTCCATATACTGATTATAAAATTAAGGAAATAGTTTATACAGTAATGTCACTGAATGTTTTATGCATTGTGTGTTGTTTATGTTTTACATACTGTTAATATGTTTTATAAAATATATGTCTTGATGTTCTTATGTATACAAGATGTTCTACTAAAACCTAACGTAGAGAGAAAGTTCTCTCATACTCTGTAAGGGGTCATAGGGAAATAAAACTCAATGTCATTGTCATTGTCACAAAATGTAAAAGTGGAAAAATGCCACCAGTGCTGATATTTTCGACAGATTTTTACCTAATCATGCATAATGAAGTCATCAGTGATGCAAGGGTTCCCCTCAATTTGATTTTTTATTTAATCTCATCCGAGATTAATTTCACACAAAACTGAACCATCCAAGGTAGTAATGACATTAACGTGCTACTTCGTTTGTGCAATTGTGTCATTTAATTATGAGATGATCATCAAATAAACTGACGGATTTTTTATCAAGTCCAATCAAAATTTGGTGAACAAACTGCAAACCATTGTCCAGCTCTGTATACTACAACAAATGTTTAAATCACAGTTCTGCACATTACCTGATTCCATAACCAAACGCAATTATATTGATGATGTTAACAAAAGTAGGCTCTTTTTTATCAACCCAACAACACAAGTTTCAATATTCACTACATATTTTGGGTTACTTCAGGCTACCAATATAGCTACTTCCCATTATAGCTACACTTTATTCTCGTTATTGCTACAATTACACCTTATTTCATCACCAACGAACTTTCAATATGACCTAAATCAATCAACAAGGGAATATTATTTATAAACAGCCAAGTACACGCTATGACACGGCATCCTTTCATACGTTCCTAAGACGAATACGTTGCACATAAAATCTGACCATGTGAAGTGATTCCTTAATAAATTGGTGTCAACAAAAACATGTACCTAAATATTCCAACAATCAGCTTTCTGTTTGCCCTAGGGAGGGCTAGCACCTGACCGGGCTAGGTGCAACATCATAAACACCTGCTTGGATGGTTATATTATCACCTGACTGGATCTGTACTTTCAGGTTACCTGGGTTTCTGATGCCTGCAGCTAAACACATTGTAACGACTGTTTCTGAATAAACACATTGTGTTGTGGTGTTGTTGTTTGATTTTATCTGAGGTTTAATAATATCTAGCTGGGCATAAAAGATAAAATAGTGTTCGTTTAAGTTGATAGATTAGAGCCTGTAAAATTTAATATAAATTTTTATTAATATCATTATTAGTCAAAATCATTAGCACATATATGGTGTGTAGTTTGTCCCACTGTACTGTGAGCATTCATCCAAGCATGTGACATGTATGCGTGTATATGGATGGGTATGATCATAATGTATGCTTGTGCTTGTGTGCGCATGCACATGCATGTATGCATGTTTATGTGCATGTACACTGCATGTACACTGCATGTATACATGTTTATGTGCATGTACACTGCATGTATACATGTTTATGTGCATGTACACTGCATGTATACATATATGTCTGCATGCAGACATACATACATATATTTTGTAGTGCACAAAAAAATTTCTTCATTTATCCAATTCACCCTCTCACTTGTATGCAAATTTGATGGCTGGTAGATTACAAGGCTGTAGGTCATGACCAAGAGAAGGGGTACAGTATATGTAAAGAAGTGCCCTAGCACCCGACGAAATACCCTTTCAGCACTGCCCTACAAGAGACCACACTACTGAGGTTATATTATACTCACTCTGAAGAGCCACACTCAGAGTGAAGGACCACAACAAATGGCGCCCCTTACAACATGTCTAAACCATTTCCTGTGGCACCAGCGGCCATCTTTAATATATCTTAACCATTTCTTGAAATAGTTTGTTATAGCATGGAAATAGTTTCTGGTTTGGAATGAAGAAACACCCAAAAAGGAAGATAGTTTGAAGCAGACTGTAATGGGTTGAGGACATTCACAGACTGGGTGAGGAGAAATTTTAAACTAGAGCACAGGAAACAGAAGGTATTGTTAGAAGATGAGGACTGACATTAAGAGAGAGAGACAGTATAAAGAGAGACCTGTTAGAGACAGAGTCAAACACTGGTAGAAGGGCAAGAGATTTGGAAACATGTCATTAAGAAGGTGGGAATGAATTTGTGCTGCAGTTCCATCCTACATGGGTTTATATATATATAAGAACAATGGTAAATGCAGGTGCTCAGCTACTGTTTCCTGCATACCCACATTTAGGACACCAAGACACAGTGACGCAATGACACAATGACGCAGTGATGCAGTCTCTTCATCCTGCTGATAATTAGGCACAACCTTGAGGTCATTTCCAGAAAACTTTGGGCAGTGTCTGTCCATCACTGACCTCAGATGGTCTCTCGCTTGCCCAGATGTTTGTGGTTGTTTTCATAAGATTATCTTTAGTTGTATCTTCTTACAGTGCCAGCCATTATCACACCTTGATAACCCCTCTTGGCTCTGATTACCTGGCCATTTGTCTCCTGATAAGATAGGAAATTGACAGGAGCTAATTGTAGACCTTACTGAGGGCATGTATACTGGTTGTTTGAGTTGTGCTTGTAGTAAATTAATAAAAACAATTAAGTTTTATAAGTTTCGAATTGTGAGATTATTTGTGAGTGTCAGTTGCTAAGTATGAACAATTTAATCGATGTTTTACTTGCATAAGTATTTAGATTTAGAACAATGAATTTATGATTTGGGTTGTGTCAATGATTTGTTTTGGTCATATATTTGATGCTTTAATCGTGCAAGTTTTACTGTTACAACTATTTATTCATGGTTAAATGTGTGTTGGTAATTTTGACTAATTTAAATTTTAAATTTTCCATCTTTAGTACAATTTAATTATATTGTATCAGAATTAATTTGGCAATTAATTTAATTTAGCTGTATGTCGTCTTCATAGCAAAAGACTAAACAATTTACCCTAAAACTTATATTATAAAGCTTAATACATATTGTTTATAATTCCTATGTTCTGTGCACTCAACCGTAATAACGATACACGCCCTTGTTTTTTGGTGTACCTCTTTGTTACAAAAATCAGGGCAACCTCAAATCAACTGAGCTTTCAAGCAACAAAACAGAAAGGTAAATCACAACAGGGGTTACGACCTGTATTTATAAACTTGACATGTAATAGTTTCTTTTGGCATATTTGTCTTCACTCAACCATGGACATAACTCACTTTTATATCCACCTACCATCCTTAAACCTATAAAACAAATTGTGGGTCAATGAGATTGACCACCTAGTTTGTTCCTACAAAGGCTGGGTGGAGCACCTTTTCTATAAATCTCCACCGGAAAAGGTATGCATGTTATACAGCACTGGATCCAGTCCTAAGGACATAATAGAATGTCTTAGTATTTGTATTTAACCCTTGTTTGATCCAAAACCAGCTTGACTTCTGTGTGAGGTTTTTACATAAGACTTCCATTCATCCAATTTCAATGGAGCACAGTGAGCTGGCACAGAACAAAACTGCCTTCAAAAGGCAGCACAAATACTGACACCAGTCCCCCTCGGTTCACACTCAGTATTAGGGTTAGGATTTTAAGGGTAAGGCAAAAAGTAACTACCATTGCGTTGTACAGGGTGAAGTAGAAGCAAGATTCAGACTGAGGGAATTCTATACGGGTGGACACACGGACAGACATACAGATGGACAGAAGGACAGAGAAGCAGGTAGACGGATGGATGAGTGGATGGATGGATGGATGGATGGATGGATGGATGGATAAATAGAGGGATGGAGGGAGGAAGGGACAGACGGATGAACGGTAACAGACAAACGGATCAACAGACAAACCGACCTATGGATGGATGGGCAGGCGGATGGACCAACCGACCGACTGACCGAGAGACCGACCGACGGATGGACGGACGGACGGACGGACAGACAGACAGACAGACAGACAAGACATTCCCACAATCACACAGACATAGGACAGTGGAGAATGTATTATTTAATTTCCATTTCTACTTCTAATGAGTACAAATTCAATTTAACCAATACTGCAATTAAAATGAACTATACCATCAGATTGTAGAAAATTCTTTCTAACAGTCCAACATGTATAAAATAAAAGTCATTGTTCATATTCTGTTTAACATAAGCAACTTTTCTGATGGCTCTGACAATTAGAATAAAACATTGTTTATCTAAACATGGATTCAAATGTTCTGGTTATTTAACCCCTGTGAGAAAATTATCATTTGCAATAAAATTGGCAATAGATATTTCCTGCTCTATGGCAATGGCCGACTTCAAAGAAGCATCACACAAACTTGATGTAATACAAGGCAAGATATCCCTTGGGGGTTACTGCCATTAAATTTTATGGGCCAGAACTTTGCGGGTCTGCAGTAAATGACACCCTGCAAAACGTTCCTCCATTGTTCAAATGGCAAACTGCTTCCAAAGTTGTTCAAAATGAGATTTATGCAGTCACCAAGAGGGTGTGTTGGTGAACAAGGTCATTTATCTCTTCAGGGTGTTTTAGACATGATTTGATTGGATGTTGTGAAATGCACAATCATTGCAATTCCTTCTTCTTCTCCCCTGGTCCCTTGAGGGGTGGGGACTATATACGTAACCTGCCCCAGTGAACTGGGTGTTACGTCACACAGACCAATATTGCACACGAGCCAAAAATAGCTGCTTAGGTCAATTTAAATATTTTGGTTTTGGCAGAAATATATACATTATAATCTCATCTTTCAATATCTAGTTTATTTTTTGAAAAAAATCCAACACTAATAAAATACATGCATTTATGACCATATTCAGAAACAACAATAACAATATGAACAAAAATGACCTGATTTCTCAAACTGTAGCTTTTTAAAAATTTGTTTCAATTTTAGCAACACATCAAAAACTACCGAAGAAATTTCAACAAATGACGCAACATTTGAAAGCTCATGGACTGTGGAATTCAAAAAGGTACAAAACTTCATTTTGCAATTTTGTGATTTAATACCCACTTCGCTGTGGCTGGTCATATATCACTGCGGGGGGGAGGGCAGGGGGGCTACACCATCTACTTCTCTACCTATTCCGATCTTCTGTAATATTCTCCCAATTCTTCAAACAAAACGATTAGTCAATGATATGAAAATTTTTGCAAAATAATTAACGCAACCATTATCAAAATCACAACATGGCTGCCGAAAAAGCGTGTTTTTACTTTGGCTATACAACACATGGAAGCATGCGTTGTTTTATTGAATTATTTACCATGTGAAACACGACGAAAACAGCAACTGAGTTTATATTAATTAGCAGCACTCCTTGTTTGCTAAATCCCGCCACTTCCCCCAAGACACTAGATTAGAAACAGACCCATCCTCTGTATTCAATAATAAGTCTATCACGACACACAAAAAAACAATGTTAGTCATCAAAGGTGTGTTTTGATAACACAAAGACATAAGCATGGCAAACCTGGCGTGAATCATGATTGCAACGGAAGATTTTTTACCGATGGAAGCAGATTTTATGACTAACGCCCCAGTGTTATCTAGCACTACCAACTGTAACACTAGCTGTGCCTTCACACTCTGTGTCAGAGGTTTATCAGCCCTCTCCTGACAGAACAACATGACCCAGCTCATTCCTAACTTAGAAGATAAAAGCCAACACTTCTGTCAGATAACATAGAAATCAGGGAAACTGCAGGTATGGTGCACAAGCACCAGCCCGGGCAAATGTATCAGGGGAACTATTTCGAGGGGTTCCTAGGTACAGGGGTTTTTGGCAATGGGTGCAGCAAAATGTAAGCGAGGGGTAAGATGGAAGACATGGGGAACTATTTGGATAGGTTCCTAGGTACAGGGGTTTTGGGTAATCGGTGCAGAAAAACGGAAGGAAGGGTGAGATGGAAGAGATTCTTAAAACAAGTGAAAAATAACTATTAATAATTACATATTACATTAATGACATATCTCATATATGATGTGATTGAGAGATCTGAAAGTATACGACATTGACCCTACGCACACAGGCAAACTGCTGCAAAATAATCTATCTACCAGTGAGCCGGTTTGTCTGCTAGTTCGGCCATCAACAATGGAGTGTACTGAACCAACCAGGAAATCAAGCATTGAAGGCATGATGCTGGCAATTTACCAACATGACTATGATGAGCATTGCGGCCATTGCCCCACGAGACAGAGGCTTGCTATTACTGCCAATACCACCATTATTGTTGTTACTGGCATCTATTATTATTACGGTCTCACTGTGGCAATACAACATACATATTTCTTGCCAGCATCAATCACAAAGCACCTAAATGTGTGCAAATCTTGTCCAAAGGTGCAATTCTCCACAATTGTGGATGTAGTATTTTTATTGAAGTAGAAATTTATACTTCAATAAAAATACTACATCAAATTTTGGCTCAATATTTTATTTGTAATATTTCCATTTCGATGTACTATAGTCATGAACGGAAAATTTGTGCCACGTTAAAAACCATGTCACTGAAATCTCGTGTTCTAATGCTCTTGGCCTATTTTAATGCACTGGCCATACAGGGATTTTATACAGCACAGATAGTCTTTTATGATTTTGTTATTGCATTGGTCTATTTTCATTTAAATACTTCACTCTAAACAACTTTTCTTATAGTTTGGTTGCATACATTTGATGGAATAGCTGTTAAAAATTTACCAAATACTTACCTTATGGAAAGATTTATTCAGGATTTTGTTAAAATGGCATAACACATTAGGACACACAGCTTGTGCTCCCACCAGTGTACAACTGTTATGTAAACCCGACTTACATATAAAATTCAGTAAATGTGACTTACCACGAGTTCAGAGAAGATGGCGTTCAGTTCGTCCTCATCTTGGGGCATGGGAAGGTCCACTTCTATTGGCTTGATCGTCATCCCCCCGTTCTCCACCCCGTAGGAGATCTCCGGGGGGGCCCGAGACCCCAAACACCAGCAAAACCCCTTCTTTGCTGGCATTATCAGTGTCTCGTAGACCCTGAAATGATCAAGAAGTTCAATTAAGTTATTGAGTTAGATTCTAGAGTTGGGATTCCATCTTTAAAGATAATCGTGTATTTTAACGATAATACATGAACCACTATTACGACTTGAGTGGTAGTTTGCACATTAAAGCCACCATAATGTGTTTGTTGTCATGATACTGTCATTGGCAACTGTGTCCTTAGTTTCCTGATACAACCTAAAGATAAATTTCATTAAAAAAATCGAGGACATATTTTGCCTAAGTAGGGTTTCATTACATAATATGCACCCAGAAGAGACGTTGCCCTATTGGTTGTTTGTTAAACTGAAAATAGCTTTACCTGGAAATAAATACCATACACCTCCACCACAGCCATGCTACTAGGTACACATGCTGCATTATTAATTATATATTAGCGCATGCCGATGATTATCAGACCTTGGTGCATGAGTCAGTCATGAGTTACGCAATTCAATGCCCACATATCTGTAGAATAAATTGCCTCATCCTCTAATGATGATGAACTATTTGCCAGTTTTTCTCAAAAGGAATCCTTTTAAGTACATGATCACAAATATGAATACATTTATTTAAGGCAAAACCCATATATATATATATAATTAGTACATATAAATAGGTATAAAAATACATAGCTTTTTAATAAATAAGTAAAAAAATTATAAGAAATAATTAAAGAAATATGTAAAACATGGTATAAAGTCACCATTTTACACTATACAGTGATTCGGCCCAGCTGGACCACATGGGCCCATTAAAGTATTTATACAATTGTACATACATTTGATCAGAGAGGAAAAGTTCACAAAATGGGCATGGAGAACAGAAACAGCATAGGGTGGAAGAAGAAGATGAAGTCATTAATTAAGATGAAAACAGTGTCAAGAGAGATATCAAAAGGGCAGGAATGAACAGCTGACAGTTGAACAGTGGCCGAGTGATAGAGCGCCGGACTGTCGGTCGAGGGGATGGGGGTTTGAATCTCACTACCAACTGCTGTTCTGAAACTTGTGCCATTTCGTTCACCCCACGTTGCCTGTGTCTTTCGGAAGAGACGCTAACATATAACCTGTAGTGGACTCTCAATTTGGAGAAGGAAAACACTAAAAACCAAGGGCAGGATACACGCAAATAAAAAGTATTGGACTCTCGATAAGCCAAAAGGCTTCCTTGTCCATCTGCCATCTAGAGTTAATTTTCTGGATGGCAATCTTGTTGAATCTTGTTAAGTTGGACAATACTCTAGCCACATACATGCGGCTAACACCGAGAGATGAGACAATCATAAGACGAAGAATAACATTGCAAAAGACAGAGAAAAACTGGGAAGACTTGAAGTGAGGATGAATTTAACCAGATGGTGTGTATCCCCCCAAGGGAATCTAAGGGCTAAAGAAGGAAGAAGAGGGAATGTCCTGCTCAGAGAATTCCTTCCCATTACTAGACTTGTTGTTCCTGATTACTTTTATTGATGTTTTACTCACAAAATGTTCAAACGAAACAGGAAATAAACATGATCGTGAAATGATGAGGGTCACACACACCAGAGTCGTATTAGGACGCTATCAATCATCGTGCAGTGAGTACAGTAGAACTCAGTGACACGTTCTGCATTCAAGACACGATACCCAATTGCCCGGCATGAAACCTTCACTCAAAAGCAACACAGGAGGTTTGTGAGCAACTAGCTTGATGAATGGAATCTAATTTACCGAGATGAGCAATGTTAATTAACATGTTTGATGCCGTTTTATCTTCTGATGCAGCTTTTGTTGTAGGAAAGTAGTGACATCGAAAGTAAAGACCATGTCGAACTGGGGTTCAGTTGTGGAATATCTGTGGACGCTTTTGCAGTCAAAAACAAGGGAGATCAGCCTGATTTCCAAAGGATAACAAAGGGATTTTAAGACCCAAATTGTGGTGTTATTTCTGTGGAAACAGGTCTAAAAATTAGTTACAAAACCTTGTAATGTCAATAAAATGGAGGGTGCGCAATGATAGTAAGCAATAATTATATGACACAAGATGCAGTACGTAAATAAATTCCAGCAAAAAGTATGTATATTTATCTAAACATACATGCATATACTAGAACCTATAAAGAAAGGTTTTTTCAGATCACAAATATTGTGTTTGGTACCAATTTATTCCTGGAAAAGCAGAGTTGTTCTTATCTTATCAAACACACACATAATGAAATATACAAACTATTTATGCATATTTTAATTTTTTTTATACATGTTCTAATTCCAAAAAAATAAATCTCTAAAGGGGTATGAATTCACAGATTAAGATCCCATATTTCTACCCGTGTGCTAACAAGGGTACCGGTGGACCAAAGGAGTGACCCCTGTGCCTAGACACAACACTGGTTTCAACCATATCACCACTGAAATATTGTCACAACGAAAACAATGACAAAACTGTGCTGTCGACTTGACAAAGACACTCGACTGGGCAATTCCCCGTGTCTTTGCAGAACAGCATCAACAACATTTGTTTCACGAATGCAATGCGTGCATTACTGTTCGCTTGCCACAGCTGCTTTCAACAAACACTGCACTTCTGTTCAACCATGCAGAAGCCCACAGTACACAATCACTTGCTGTATTTCTGGATATGTGTAAGTGGTATTATTGACACCGTCAATTTATTTGTCTACGTCCTGTCGCAACATAATTAACGTGAGCCTTAGATGTCAGAGATAAGACGGGCAAAATCTTGTCAACACACGCGGTACGATCTTTGTCGATCGCTTGAACAGCCCTTAAAATACCTCGGGTTAAATGCCCCACTCGTAAAGTTTTACACCGCACTGTGTGATTTTACAGGGGATTGGTAATGTGTATGACGGCCTTAGTTAAACGCCTAGGTGATATTGAAGGGATATGACCAAAGACAAACATTCATGTATGCAAAGCAAGGTCAAAATAGCACATTTATGGTGGCTACAGAATTGCAGTGGCTGACATCTAGCTAGTAAATGGTGGAGGCATGTTATATAAATGAAACAGAAACATTACATGTAAAGTGTATTACAGCATTTACATTTACAGTGCCTAGCTGTCTAGACTT
Source organism: Paraescarpia echinospica (assembly GCA_020002185.1). Classification (NCBI taxonomy): domain Eukaryota; kingdom Metazoa; phylum Annelida; class Polychaeta; order Sabellida; family Siboglinidae; genus Paraescarpia; species Paraescarpia echinospica. The sequence goes on along the minus strand of CM034538.1, from coordinate 26,857,541 downwards.
AGATAATTTACCGATTAAAAAGGTAACTTCTTATATAGACCAGTATCCAGTCCTCAGGGCTGCTCAAAGCGCTTCACACTCAATCGAACACCATCTCGACTTCTCTGGGAGGCATTCAGTGATGCTGCAATTAATGCGCGAAGACTATTCGTACATAAATATCCACCACTGCCTATAGCCAGGTACTCATTCATACAGCTGAGTGAACTGAAGCAATGTAGAGTAAACGATCTTGCCCAAGGTTCGACACCGCCGCACAGGATTCGAACCCGGGTTCTCACAGTCGAGACTCTGAAGCTCTTACCACAGCGCAATCCACGATTATGAAGTAAGACATGTAGACAAACGTAAACTGGTTCACACTGCACGCATGCACGCTCACACGCTTGCATTTGTGCACATGCATGCGCACACACAGACACACACACAATGGTAGGTGGTCTACTTCCGTTCTAAAATAAATAGTGGAAAGATAAAAGCAGTTGTAATAAAAAAAAACACTCAATGATGCATTTATCTGAACATATGGCCAGGTAATCACTGGAGTAAATAGTTGCCTGTAGTGGAAGGGTGATGGAAGAACTAACAAATTACCTTAGAATTTAGATGGGAACAAAATAATCTGCTCAGAAATTGCAAGTTAGTGTTGTGCATTGCAATAACCCAACATATTTACATGCTGCACAAAGAACAGTGATTTTTAAACAGAATTGACAACTGATCTAGGGAGAAATCATTACTTCACATCGTAAATCATGATAGCAAAATACTGGTTCCAGTAATTTTGAGATGGTACCTATCTCGGTGAGTTATGGCACACTGAACAATTTTTTTCTACAAAACACAAATGGCATAATTTTTTTTGGTGAGCAATGACATTTGTGTTGATCATTAAGGCTTAAATTTCTTGCTGTTGATTGGCTGCATATGCACATGTCAGTGATGGAATGATCCCTGGTGTAACATGATGGAACCCAGTTGGTTTGGACGATAAATGATTGGAAACATCTATCATGTTGATTTTATCCTTAAAAAAACTGGTCAGATTTTACGAAAACGTTACAGCCAGTCAGTTACAATAAAAAAGGAATGGTGTAGTTTTCAGAAAAATGCAATTGTTTTCACAGTATGTATTGTCTACTCACTTTTTGCAATAATTTCAATGGGTGATTAATAGTACAATACCATTTAATAAAGTTGCTCCTGAGTGTATGAAGAGTAACGAGAAGATGAACGGAAGGTGAAGGAATTGAGAGAAGAGATTGGCATGAAACACACCTAACGATTAAAGTAGTCGGAAACAGAATGAGATGGGCAAGACACGTAGTAAGAATGAGTGAGGACAGACTGTGAAAAAGAGCACGGAAAGCAGAGTGGCAAACAATGAAGAGGAAGACCAAAGCTGAGATGGAACGACAGCATGAAATGGGACCTTAGGAGGGCAGGTGTAAAGAGCCAAGAATGGAAGGTCAATGCGGATGACAGAGAGATATGGAAAGAGTTAACAAGAAAAGTGGAAGAAGCTACCAATTAGGTGACTCAGACTCCACCCCACAAGGGAGCAAAGGGAGGAAGAAGAAGTAAGTTGTCCCATGTTTTCCCTCTGTACTGTGAGCAATGTTCAGCATTCGCAAGAAGGAGTGAAGTAAGTTTGGTAACTACAAACCACCAATGTGATTGTCACCAGTGTGTCATATGTCATCAGTGTGACATATGTCATGAGCATGGCCCAGAGGCAGACTGGCAGGCAACATGCACAAGGCCTGAGTGATGACAGGAGGGAATAGCATAACAAGTATGTATGTCAATGTCACACACACACATATCTCTCTTACAAGTCAGACCGTCATGTTTAGTAAGTTCTGACAAGGTCATGTGTGTGGAATCGCACCTGTGTGTGTGTGTAAGTGCGCACGCATGCTTGCATGCGTTCATGCGGGTGTGTGGTGTGCGTGTGTGTGTGTATATGCCTGCATGTGTTTGATGTGTGTATGCGTGCATGCGTGCGTGCGTGCATGTGTGTGTGTGCATGTGCGCGCATGCTTGCATGTGTTTGGTGTGTGTGTGGGGGGGTGTGTGCATGCCTGCGTGTATGCAATACTGTGCATGCGTGCACGTGTTTGGACTCGGCACGTGACTTGGGAAACAACAGTCCATGAATACACAGGCATAGGAACAAACTCTTACAGTTCATCAATAAAGCCTTACAGATTTTCTGACATGAGGCTTGTGGTTTTGTACATTTTGAACAAGACTTTGTATTATGGGATATATATATATAAAATTATATATATATATATAGATTGCATGTAAGTTGTATAGACAGGTATTACGTCATGTCTTGTGGGCAATAAAATTGCGTGGTCAGTGTAACTATTTGGTCACTCAAGTCTCATGGTCAATGTATTCTTGTAGAAAGTTAGGGTAGTCTAGTGCTCAGTGCAACTGCGTGGTCCAGGTAATTGCGTCTTGTGATCGGTGTAGCCAACCAATTGATCAGTGTAATGTTTTGGTCACTGTGGTTAGTATTAAGCTGTTGTGGTCAATCAGACATACTCTGTACATGGTAAGTGTAGCCTCCCTGTGGTCAGTTCAACTGCTTAGCGCATGTAGTCTGGTGGTCAGTGATTTTGTTGATGTTCAGACTGACCAGCTGGTGTGGTCTATGAATTATCATGATGGCCACAGTTACTTTTCCTGTCACGTTGCTAAGTGCATCCCTTCAACTTCAAGGGACAGATCAATAATTCACTTCCCTGCTCATACCACACAAATACAGTCCAGGTGACTTTGACATGGTATCTTCTTTTAAGGACTTTTTGCTCACTGAAGGCAGAATTTTAAACAGAGAAATGAGCATGTATGAAGACTACATCAGTTATTTTGATCAGAGGCATATATTTCTGGAGGCTGGTTGACAGCATATGAACATGTTTGCGATGGATAGATCCCGCACATGTTGATAAAATCTTCATGAAAGATCACCTCAGCATGAAGACAACATCAAAACTCTACAGATCAGTGACATGACATACAACAACATAACATGACATACAACAACATGACATACAACATGACATACAACAACATGACATACAACAACATGACACACAACAACATGACACACAACAACATGACATACAACATGTGCCACTGTTTTAAAATCTGAATTATTATTTGGTGTACTGGACTAAAACATTAACATCGTCGGTAATGGAAAAGAAATACTGATCTGTTCCCTTTAACACCTCTGACTATTCATCTGATCCATACAAGAGACAAATGACAAAGAAAATGACAACATGTCATATGGGTGAAACAGAACCCCTTTTGTATGTCTGTCGATGACAGCGGAAGTCAGTTACCCCAGGGGTGACGGTAAGTTACCCCGAGGGTGCCGTTTTCGTCAGTGCCATCTATCAGGAAGCTCAGTTTTTACCTGACCATCCAGGGCACAAAGACCTCACTGAGAAGACAGATACAGATGGGAAGCATGACTGACAAGGAAGGAATGGTGAATAGGGAAGAAACAGGAGATCGGCAGGAGGATTCGCAGCTGAAAGGAACAAACAGGAAGGGTTAATTGCTTCCATTCTGACACGTCTCCGGATCAATCACAGAGTAGGTTCTAACAGTACGAACATGACGCCAGTGGGGAGGAAGCCATCAAATGTTGTGACTACGAAGAACTCACGCGATCCATACGCCATTAACCCACAAAGATTCTATAACAAAATGTAGGTTACGTGTTATATAAAAGTTTAACAGTTGCGTCGGAGAATTAATGTTTTTTTGTACCACGACATTAGTATTTTAAGTGATGGTAACGAACTGTCACAGACAGTCGCAGATCAGAACAATGAGTAAACACTCCAATATTTGAAATTAATACGTTTGATGTTGTGGAGAAAATAAAAAATTGAAGTACTTCATGAATTTCACACATGAGTTAAGTTTTAAAAGGGATGTGCTGTGAAAGTTTGAACAAAAAGTTTTCACTAATTTTCAAAGAAGCTAAAACTGTGTAATGGGAAAAAGTTGCGGTCTAACCCAGTGTCATCAGGGACAAATTAGAAGGATGGACAGCTAGACCAGGGACAGAGACTGATTGGAAAGTGTGGGGGAATGAACGATTAATCCAACAGTTTTAATTACAAGTGATTCCTTGGATTAAACATATTTATATCCGTAACATTAAAATGCGCATGTTTCTTTGGAATGGTGAAAAAACAGTAAAAATCAATGGGTAAAATTTTTAAAAATCTGTCTGGAAGAACAAATATATGTTCAAAAAAGACTACAGTTTCTTTAACTAGACATAGGCATATTTAGATACAGAAACTGACAGTGTCTTGTAATAATACGCTTTGTATTACATTCCCTAGCCAAAAGGCAAGCAGGGTACATCCCTTATCAAGACTACATTAGAAACTTGTTACCCACTTTAACCCTGCTTGATTAATGATCATGATGATTGTGAATTGATGACTGATAGAAAGATGCATGGACAGGCAGACAACCAGGCTGACTAATTGAAGAACTGACTGACTGACTCTCCTGAGTACTTGCTGACAGAAAGAGATGGATGAGTAGAGACAAATGTCCTGACACACACACATAAATGAATGCTTATGACCCAGGGACAAAATCTGTGTGCCATTTGTACACTTTGGCCAGAAGAAATGGACATTAGCCAAGATGCCCTGGGGGGCTCAGCACCTTGGGGCTACAACCCACCCTGTGGTTACATAAACACACCCCTTCAACTTCAGCAAATAATGCAAATTATTTTTTGCTCATTTCATCACCAAATAGAAGTTTTTAAATTACACATAACAGCCCACGGCTATTTATGCCTGTTGACGGTTCTGCAGATATGACTGGAAAATAACATGACTTGAAAATGTACAATTACAGTACAAGTGCTTCAGGTATTGTTATTTAATTGACTTTCTTTGAAATACTTCTCGCTTGTACTAATATGTGAACTGTGTCAACAAAACAAATTACATCTAGGTACATTTGGTTGTCTTTTAAACATGTATGGGTCGCACTGGTTAGATGTTTTTAAAAAAAGGGCATATCTAACATCTTGAAAAGGGTGTCCAAGGGGGCCATGCTTATATCTTGTATATATCATCTATTAGTTTTCGATGCCAAAATGTATTAGTGGAACAAATTATATAGGAACTTTTAAAAAATTGCAAATAGCCCCGTAAATACACCACAGTATACATATGAAATCGGCCTGATGTATAACCCCATTCAAAGAAGATTATGTAAGTAATTTAAATTACTATATAAAATTCTTGCTGAATCCCTACAAATCTTTAAGCTAAAATAATATCGGCAAGTATAGAGGTCATTACATGTCAGAGATGGCGAAGCTAATGTATCCATGAGAGAAATCATGACTCCAAGCATCCTTCAGCATGCGAATAAATACCACAGCTGCATCCCTTCAAGCTTTGAACTGTATCTTTTGATTTCCTTTACAGAAAAAATGCCACAAAGTTTTACGACCTCCCAGATGGTTTTTTCAGTTTGCATATTTTATGGGGTGGGGAAAGGGGCCCTGTTGAAACTTTTGCAGCACCCATGTTCCGAACAAATTAACCGCAAGAGTGAATAAAAATGTCAAGAACCCTTGTTTATGTACACACAAAATCAACGTCCAAGTAGTTAACTAGCAACCATATGCCCTGCAATTTTTTTAATGCCTGGATGGTGATTCAACTAATCCCCTCTAGAGAGTTTTTATAGAAAAAAGTGGGTTCACCAGACCTGTCAAATTTCTTACATGACAGACAGATGATAAATCGAAACACATGTGAACGCCATAAAAGTCCTGACAGTTACCATGATACAAACTGTCGTCTCAATTACAACGCCGCCCCCACAATTCTGTTCACCTGGTCTATATTATAACTGCTCATATTTAATAAACTAAGCAGTAAATTGGCTCAATGAAGGTTTGTTCCACGCGTCAGTTGCAACTATCATTTTTACAGGCATCAATCATCCAGGAGGTCGTTAGTTTTACCTTGCTTCCTGTCTCCACTAGCAAAAAGTGCAACTTCTTACATAAGATGAAATATCTGAACTAATCTTGCTCATCAGAAAAAAATAGCACATAACAGTTTTGTGGTTCTGCTATTTATATCCACAAACACACTAGGGATGTTTGTGTTGGTAAAAACCAATGTAAAATTGTATTTTCTTGATAAAACAAATATGTTATTATGCAACACAACATTTCTCATGTTGGTAGGATGCTAGAGAGTAAAATGCATTGTTGAGTTATCAACATAGCTTGGACGGACAAGATTAATGTAATGGAATTATAATGAGAAATTACCCAGGTTTCTTTAACAGTTGAAACATGGAATTATCTAATGGTGAACATATTGTTCAACATGAAATTATCCACATATTTTATTAATCACCTATCGATTATTAATCTACTACACACCAAAATGTGACTTACTACATTGCTTGAAGAGATAGCAAACAAAAAAATACTGATTTGCTTAAAAAAATATCTTTTAGCACATGGTGGTAATAACAGCTCTCATTTTTTACATAGCCAGATTTGAAAAGTGTTATATTTTCATGCTATTAAAGATTAGAATAATGAAAACATTATGCACACCCCACACGAAGCATACCCTGTACAGCCCCAGGGTTCTAAGTTAGTGTGAAGCCTGTTATTGTTTAGATAAGTGTCAAGTTACGTGTTCAGGATAATATCAACAAGTATTATGAGAGTTATATTACTAAGTAGAAATTCTCCTTTCTCCGGTGAACACTGGGGAAAGTTCAATACAGAGACTGCATTGTTAGTGGCTCAATACGTCCACCCAATGTACACCTTGAAAATGTGTAAATAATTACCAAATGCACTACTAATATACCTCATTAGGTTTGTACAAAGAGCCTTTCTACAATATGCAAGTTTGGCACAATGCAAAACTGTGGTTTTATGCCTAATTTGAGCCAGTACTGGATTTAAAAACTTCTGAAGTATATACAATGTGAGTATGAAAAGGATATACTGTTAGTCTGTTATCATGCTGGACTTTATATACATTTTTATATTCTTCTTTTTCAAGATTCAAGGTTCAATTTATTTGACCTTGTCCACATACATGTTATATACATTAATACATTGGTAATATGAATAATATATAAGGTCGGGGAGACTCTCGTTAAGACATATATTGTCGCTAGCACGGGAGCCACCAATCTTTGTCTGGAAGAAAGATCTACGTCTTCTGATCACAGTAACTGGCACCAGGATGGACTGCCCACATAAGGATCAACCACTAGTCATGTTTCTACTGGCAATGATAATAAGTTTCTTCAATGTTGTGCATAAATTTAAACCTTGAATTTTATTAAAATTGACTATGTTGACGACATCATTTTATTAATAATCTGCTGCAAAACCGTTGCCCAAATTCTGGAATGATTTTCTCCTGTAAATTAGCACATAAAACTTTCCCAATCATATGACATATAAAACAACATGATCTTGTCTTCATGTACAACAGATCCTACCATCACAGACACACACATGTTGCTTGCCAATCACCGGAGATTTTAATATATATGATCACATCATAGGTACCACAATCCTCAAACAGGGACATATAGCTTTTTCACAGAGCAAAACTGCCAAACGTTACCATCTTGAACAAATAAGTATGAAAACTAAAATAGTGTCCTGTCCCGAAATATCCATGTTGTGGTGACATAAATAACTCTCTCACGGTTGGACAAAACTTTATTGAGTAAAATTCTGTGAAACACAAGTTTCCACTCTGTGGTAAATATAACACTGACACATATCACTTGTTACTGGTGTAGTTAAATGGAGAAATATAACAAGACCGTGTAACCAGTTTAGACATACAGGCTGTAAGTTGTTCAAATGAACCAGAATTGGTCGAAGCAGTAAAACTGAACAGTTACTACTATTGTATATATTGAGAGGAACTGTTTTTGGTACAATCCCTAGTCTTTTTAATAAGCACAGTGACAGAACATTGTCTGGTATATGGCAATATTAATTTGACGTAAGTTAAGTTTTTTTAAAAGTACAATTGCACAATTATATTGTCATGAGAACATGGGGTAGATGTCATTCTTCCTCATGTTCATAAAATGAGAGTGTATACAGGCGGGTGTGGTTACCATGTTGGATGCTCAGAAACAGCAAACTTCCTCCTGATTGACTGGCTTCAATTGCTAGCACAAAGCAGCATGTAAGAATATACTTGAGTAGTAATATATGTTGTTAAGGTTTTGACATTTAGGACAGGTCACTATTTTATTCTTCCATGTTCCTGACAATACACATAGTGGGCATTTCAGCAATTCTTCCTTCACTGCGAAAGTAGTGCTACTGTTGTTAATGGACACTCACCATAAGGATTCCTGATATAATAAGGATGTATAAGGAATGTCTGTTTAAAAAGAATAACTTTGAAATCCCTGTTCTGGTCTGCATTGGATTATATATCCATGGATATAAGGAACAGATTGACTATGTACCTGCATGTTCCTTAAAGTGAGTGCCCACTGTATGTGTTGACAAGCAGAATTGATCACAGAACAGAATCCCATCATCCATGGTCCCCTCCATAATACAGCCACCTTGCAATTAAGGTCACCCTACATCAGTCCCAAATTAAGTCCATATACAGTAGATTATAGGAAATTAGTCTCAATAATATGGACACCTCTTTATTCAGGTCACTTTCGTCCTTAATAGTGAGGTTCCATTGTACCTTTGCATAGCAATACTGTCAAATAATTATTGGAGTAGACCCAAAATGTCAACAAAAATTCCATTTTGCCACCAATTAAACTATCACGCAACTACTATGTAGTATATTCGTACCTCAAGTGAAGACCATTGTGTTAACATCTATTGTTATACACCACCGAGCGCCACTGACATCAATCACAATCCCCGTCTCACTGAAACACCTGACAGACTGAGGTAGTCCGAACAACAGCAAAACCTGTTTGTGGCTGTGTTTAATTAAAACAAACTGACCCTGTGCCTTATTACAAAGTCAGAAGGGAATTACCACAGGTGTCATCATTATGTTAACACATATGTCATCTTCATTTCCTGTTGTATTTCTCGATATAATTAATTAAGAACAAGATTGAACAACCTTGCCATCCAGAGCAAAAATCTCCTGTTGATTTGGAAGACTGCAAAATGTTTTTATTCAGAAACTGATTTTCTGTCCATCCAAAGTAAATTTTTTATAAAAAAAAATTGTTATGCCAGAAGGTGCAATATTATATATATATATATATATATATTATATATATGCCTAGTTTGCACTTTGATGGATGAATTCTACATGTTTTGCTTCAGAAACAACCACATAGTCATCTGAGAGAATGGGCACTTTTTAAATAATGATATATATGCACTGTCTTTTTGCTAGCATTACTTCATGCCCTGATTACTTCTGGTCCTTCTATGTTTCTTAACTGAGAAACTATACTGTAGAACTATTAATATTGTTTAACCATTCAATATCTTAAAAACTTCTGTTTAATTTCTTCTTAATCTTCTTGTCTTTAGAGTTGTTTAACCACCAAAATAATTCATAACTCGACATACCTGCTATGTCTTCTCTTCCTCTTAAAAGAAAACTCCTCTTCTGATGCACCTTCTTACTACCATGCTCCAAACATGCCATCAAAAAGGCTCTGCGCACCTTGCTATTGTGTACAAACTAATGCAAGTTGTTTTCACATAAAATAATTTGTTGCAAGTCCAGGTCATTTTGCCTTAGGACCTGTCACAACTTGCAAATTCACGACACAGAATCGAAATGTCACCAGGTCAACTAATCAACAATATTGCGTATAACAAGTCAGGTGACCCAATCCTAACACATTTACTTGTCACACTCAATAAACAGATAATTAACTCACATGAACTAAACACCATAACTGGATGCCTACACCAGTAAGTGTATCAATAACACAGGTGATCTACCATGTGTCTACGGATCAACGAAATGGTCACCTTGCCACCATCTGGCATATCCCACCATCTGGCATATCGTGTTGGTTTGGAAGGTTGAGAAATGTTTTTATTCAGAAACTGATTTTCTGTCCATCCAAAAATAGATTTTTAACAAGTTTTTTCTATCATGCCAGAAGGTAGAGACAACAGATGTGCCAACATTGCACTTTGACAGACGAACTCGACATATTTTGCTTCAGTAAGAACCACAGATTTGTATTCTTTTCATAAATTTTGCAGGTAATTTACCGTGTTTCTTGTAATCAGCAAACTTCTTCAGATAACTATCATTAGATGACTACATGGTATCCATTCTGCACGTTGTCACTGGTGGTGGTTGAAACGTTGCAAGAAAAACAGGTAAACTGACTGTGAAGTATGTAAAAAGAATAATGATTTGAACCATCCATTCTGATGAATCTGTTCATATATACTAACCAGAGAATAAAGGTAAAGGTAAGTTCTTATGATGCACAGCATCCAGTCCTTAGGACTGGTCAGACCACTTTACACTTCACCCCCAACAGACCTGTTCAATCAAACACCATCTTGACTTCTCTGGGAAGCACCCAGCCACACTGCAATTAATGCATGAAGACTATTCATACACAAATATCCTCCACTGTCTTTAGCCAGGTACTCATTCATACAGCTGACTGAACTGGAGCAACGTAGAGTGAACAAACTTGCCCAAGGTTCGTAATGGCAGCAAGAGGAACCGAACCCAGAATCTCTCAATTGAGAGTCCAAAGCCCTAACCACTAAACCACTCCATTCCATCTTCATGTTGTGTGAACTTTTCAATTCATCTACAAGTATACTCAAACATAACAGTTCTTCCTCAATTTGATGTCTTCTCTCCTCTGGATTTAAACGTTTTTTAAAGAAAAATAGAACCAAACTTGTACCCACTGCGACTGAGTTATTTCTTGCTGGCAAAGAGTCAAAAACTATTCACATCAGCCACTGAAATCGAGCCGATTAATGATATCACAAAGGTATCAGTAAAGATTAAGATCAGCAGCAAGGTGAAACGGCTGGGGATAAGTGTCAGTTTCATGTTAAACGTAATCCTGGTTTGACCTTACAGAGCAAACACCCAGGTGATGCCAGGTAAATTTCTAAACAACGGCACATTAACGATGATATACTCTTAACTATTAACCATTCCAAGCTCATCTTGGTGTAGTCCTTGAGAACATTTTATTCTAATAACGACAACAATAAGTAAGTTTACATCCTGTTTATGGGCCAATATTGCCCACGTAGTACACCCACTCATTTTCTCGAGTGCTCACCACAATTGTTAGGCCATTGTTTGAACGGACAATGACTTTTTTGTATTAGTTTATAATTCTTATAATGTTTGTAATCTGTTTGATCTTTTATTTTTACCGCCATCTGTAATACTAGTGTAAAAAAGTCACAGTTCCAAGTAAGTTTAACTGTGTGATCACTGAAACGTGTAGTCAGCGACTTTGGCTGACTATTAAGAAATCATAATACGCTTTATGATGTTATAATGGACCAGAGTTGTTGTAAAAAAAATTACGGTTGTATAAATGAGAACAGGACAATATACAAACATGATTGAAATGTGAGATGGAAATGTGCTATTGGGTAGTTTTTTGTGTACTGTTCACAACTTGGCTGAATACTTCATCGAGACGTAACATCTATGTTGCACAGTCGACATGCCTGTCACAGAATAAAAGTGTTACGTATGTGCTAACATAAGAACCAGACTCTATACTACATATGAATGACAGTCTTTCACTTTGGAATGCAGCTAACCAGCTAGTACTAAGAATACGTGTACCGATAGATTAGTGTAATTATACAGTTCGTGCCCCTTAACCCACATCCAATCAGACTCCCATAATCACAACATATACGCAGACTACCCTGGTATATAATAAACAGAACATTGCAGGGGAGACAAACGTGCATATATGTTGACGCCATAATGCCAAGAATTCCTCGTACATTTGAAATGCTACTTGGTAATAAACAGTCTGAATCTGAATACTGCAATGAGGTAGCTATCTCATCCATTTTTCTGAATACTTTCCAAAGGCACACATCAACACGAAATTACAAACTACGCAGTTGGTATGACATATAGTCCACCCCCAAGACTGCAACAGTCGAAGACCGTCACACAAAAGTCTGTGGTGATGTTTACTGTTGTTGATACATTGTGGTCACTCGAGCGTGATCTACAGTGAAGGTGATTCTCTGCGTGTTTCAGAGTAATCAAACGGCATGTTTTGGAGCGGAATACAAGCGTGACTGGTCTACATTACAATATACATCTTTATAGGCCAACTCATAGACACACGCAAACAACGGAACACCTGTGGTGTTTACGACACCAAACATATCATGGGTTAAGGAAAACATTCAACTGATTTAGTATAAATGCACAGACGATCAGTAAAAAGGAACACGACTTTTGGGTGTCAGTATATATCTGAACAGCGTGAGGACATTTAACTTATCGGATTGAGGATGGTATATATCTAACACATGTTGTCCTAATTTTTCCGGTGAATGGGCACATATGGAGTGAACTAACTGGCAATAAAAAAGAACATTTTATAATAAAAAATGGAACATTGAGCACACCAGTGGTGTAAACTGTTGTGAGACCGGATCATTGAATGTTAGACTCCTTGAATTGTTATGCCATATTCACCACATGTGTTTGAGGAATACTGAAACAGAAACTCAAGGAATGCCACATAATGAAAATTACTGAAAATATATAATTTTTGTGAATAACAATTCAGAATGGAGATGGAAGATTGAATAAAATGTAGCATTTCCTCAAATATCAATCAAATCAAACATACAGAGATATATAGTAAATGCTAATGTTTCCACATACAATGACCGGGCCGGGAAGCATGCATCATTGGTTCCTGACATACTAGTTGTCCATGGGGGTAAGGGTTGATGGGGAGGGGAGGGACCGGGTGGTGGAGGGACAGAGGTGCACACAGCAGGAAAGATGTTGATGAATGAAGCAAAGTACACTTGAAACTGTTGTGGTCTTGGATATGACAGTATAGGTATTGTTTACATCTGCCTCACAAGTACACAATGTAGGTAACTGTTCTCTCTGTGTACAGGCTACTTGAATGATTTACCAATTGAATTACAAACATATAGAGAGTAGGTTCCATGGAGAGATGGTAGATATAGATTGAGAATGGATGGAATTTTGGTTTACTGCAAAAACGAAGCAGTTTGAAAACAACACATAAAATTGGGAAATGATAAACGGAATTTAGTACTCCTTAAAGCATGACAGACATATCACAAATAAGAATTGTCCACAAGTATTATAACAAATGATCGACTATCAAAACCGTTTCTAGAAGTTGACACAACCTAGAGTACTAGAGCCGATCACATGAATGACAGGCAAAAGTTTGACAGTAGAATGACTTACAGGGAAATAACTGACATGGAAACTTCTAAAGATGCAATTTTTGTGATGAACAAGGTTTACAGGTATTTATCTTGTCAATGCTTAAAATTGTCTTTCCTGACACACTTTTCACTGATATGTGTCCCTCAAACAGGATGCACTGTAGATATTTATGTTAACTTCCTAATAGGATTTTACTACAAAACAAGTCGTGTTCATGGAGAAATGAGTCACGAGGCGAGTGTTGTTTTGTATCTACTAAGATAAATAGACTATCTGATTGTCTGATAGGTTGTCATCTTCACTTCTAGAACACCAGAAACTGACTAAAAGAAAACCTCAACAACTACAGAAAATTGTAAATTAAATTAATCCTATGACAAAAGATTCTCCAAACACATTTTTCACCTGATAAATGACTAAATCAGAAATGCAATCACAGACAAATAAATATCACTGAAGCTGCAGACTTCTTACTTCAATATAAAACACCAAGACACCATCAAAATAAACACAAAAAGTTCAAACACTTTCACTCACCCATGCATGAAATCCATTGCAATGTGCTGAGTTTCGACACTGTTTACTACAACGGTCTAACAACTCAAATTGCTGCAATCACATTCACATAAGTTCTCCTTAGGGTGCATAGTGCAGTGATCACCACAGAACGGTGCAGCGCAGTGTGACAAACTCCAGGTAGCGCATACTCTGTGATCGTGACCACACATGCGGAACCCTCTACAGGTAATGATGACACTGGTGACTGAGACGAAGTACTCGCCAAAGGTGTTCAGTGAGTGACACCAACAGAGGCAGGGCCTACTTTGCATGTGACTTGGGGCATTGACATTGGTCACAGGTTGCACCAGTGGCCTGGGGATACCCTGGGGGAGATGGGGGGAGGGGTAGCGGGCAAAGGAATACATGTGTAATACACGGTGGTAGGTGACTGGGGGAATTATGCTGTATGGGGGTATGTAATATATAATGTTATGTATGGGGAGGGTGATTCGTGGACCCACAGAAGGTTCATATTTGTTGTGTATGCCGACGGAAACTGAAATAAAAATCAAAGGAATACATGTGTAATACAAGGTGGTTTGTGACAGAGGATTATGAGGTATGAACTACGTACGCAACAGGAGAGGGGTGATTTGTGGAGAGGATGGGGGTCAGGGAAGGGGGTGGCAAAGGAATATACAAATCTACAAATTACTCTTCCGGGGAAGGGGCCCCCCCCCTTCCCCGAAATTAAATGTGTACTGGACATGTAAGTGAGGTAGATAGCTTGAAATGATGGCAGACAAAATGAGTAAATATAAGCAACATTTTTTTTTATTGTGGGATCATACCAAATACATTCATGCATGGCTGAATCTACACATGCACTAATTTATGCACGCACATGCACACGCACACACGCACACAGGCACACACACATTATGCAGACTTTGTTTTTAAATAAAAATTAAAGTAATTGTATAGTTATAGTGGAATGTATGCCAGTACTTAAAACGTCTCTTAATTGATGATACATCTCTTCCTGCCTGAACTAGAACTGTCTCTCACTCCCACATGGCATCAACTCATTATTACTAACAACAACAATAACAGCTGAATATTTTCCAAACACCAACAAAACAAGACAGCTTTGTAGTCAAGTGGGTATGTGTGGGTTTCTGCTGTCTGCTAATGTAAACCAGCCTAGGGTGCCTTATGGGGGCAGTATTCCCCACTGCAAAGCAACAAATATCACCCCAGTGTCATCATGGCTAATTGGACACACAAGACTGCCTTTATTGATTCTCCAAGCCCTGTGACTAGGGTGCAGAACTGTGCTGGACAGGTCAATATTTACTAGGGTAGCTAGAAGGGGTGCTGAAGAACCAAGCTAATATTTATGTAAGTAGAGTGGTCTACAAAAGGACACAGCCTCTAAATGTCAGGCTCCATGTGTGGGTGGCCCCAGGGGATGTGGTGGTGTGGGTGGGGTTGGGGTGTAAACATTGATCACCCTCTGGCCAGGCCAATCTGAGTGCTGCAGGGTTATGTGCAGCTTGAATAATGTTTGTATTTTGCATTCTTCAAAACCGATGAGTAGATTATTGTATTAAAATTCCACCATCTTCAGAGTCCACTACAAAATGACTCTAAAACTATTCAAATACAAGTTAAAACAATACTTGCTGTCAACATACTGCAATGTTCATACTTGTAATATTTCTGTAACCAAGTAACCCAATAAACTTTCATTCATTCACTTCATTCACTTCATTCACTTCATTCACTTCATTCACTTCATTCACTTCATTCACTTCATTCACTTCATTCACTTCATTCACTTCATTCATTCAAAATGTCTTGGATCCTGCTACTATTTATAAAATTGACTTTCAAATATATGTAAAATAATATATAACAAACAAACTGCGTCCCATATTTCAATAATAATAATAAGAAGAGAAAAGATAAAAACTTCTTTCAGGCTTAATAAACAGTTCTCAACTATAAATATGTGTCTTTTAGTACTCTTTGCAAGGACTTACAAAAGCACATTGTCCTGAAAACAGTCCATCCCCACATAAACCGTTAAGGTTACATCATAGTTGGTTTATAGCCCAAATTAACATGATGTATCCCAGTTGGTCTACTCTGTTTGTGAGATTACCCCATCTAAGTTGACACAGTTAGCAAGTGGTGGCCTCTGTTTATACAGCACTTTGTGTAATTAACCAATTAAACCTGCAGGGAAGACACCATGCAGGTAACACTAAGTATAACCTCAACTGTACAGCACATCAACAAAACATACACAACCATTTTATGATAAACCACACAGGAGACCAGGGGAAAGATGAAGTGTTTATTCATCCAAAACATGTTGCCTTGGGCCAGTTAATTGGTAACAATTACCCCAGTGTTTCATAACAATTAAATATCAACATGTTTAGTACAAAGAACAGTTGATTTTAATCAGTAAGACCAAAGGCTGGTGGAGCTGATAAGAGTTATTTTGAACAGTGGTCACAGGAAAGCTGTAATTACAGATGTAGAGAAGCTTTTAGACAATTCATGCTGGGTTTTTTTTATGGGGTGTTTATATAATTATATATATATATATATAATTATATAAACATGCAGGTAACAATAATTATATATATATATATATATAATTATATAAACACCAAAAGTATAAACCAAATTCAGACCAACTGGGGGTTAAAGTTAAATCACCCTGTCTCCACTCCTTTATTTATAGCCCAACCAGACCCCCCTTACCCACCCCTCCACCCACCCCACATTCCTACAATTTAATGCTCTTGCGGGACACCACACTGTCCATATTGGACTCCATATTGGACTCGGTCCATATAACAAGGCATCTATTAGTCGATGCGGAATGTCACCAGCGCACAAGTTGACATCAGTACAATCTGGCTCCACGCCAGGATCATTGTTTTGTGTGACACCCAATAACCACTGCTGCTTCGTGCTCCAGGACCCATTTCTTTTCCTGATTTACACAACCCTAAAGAAACCCGACATTGCAGGGAGGTCAGACGGCAATCGCAGCTGTGCATGAATAGAAGGTATTGTTGTAAGAAGATCAAACAAAAAGGTTTCAGAGAAAGCAAAAATAGCTGTTAAGACATTGACTGGAAGGTGAAAGGGATGGTCAATGTAATGGCTGGCCATTGGTCAGTGGAGTTGAAATGAGGCACACCAATGATTAATCATTCTCCATCTTCATCTTCTTTTGTAAAGTAAAGGTAAGTTCTTACATACCGCGGTATCCAGTCCTTGGGAGTGCTCAGATTACTTTACACTTTACTCCCTGGCAGACCTGTCAATCGAACACCATCTTGACTTCTCTGAGAAGCATTCAGCCACACTACAATTACTATGCAAAAAACTGTTTGTACACAAATATCCACCACTGTTTATAGCCAGGTACTCATTCATACAACTGGGTGAACTGGAGCAAACTTGCCCATGATTCAAAATGCCAGCAAGAGAATTTAAACAGGGGTTCTCTCAGAGTCTGATACTCTAGCCATTGTGACACTGCCTAGTCTTATCTACTTGTTCTGCTATTATCTGTCTATACCTACTATCTGATAAGTATCTAACATTCTCTGCCATATTAATCAACTAATGCACTTGAAGTGTCTAATAGTCAAATTTGAAGTTTATTTTCTTATATTCAAGGAGAAGAAAAGTTCATAAATATAAAATGTCCACATACCAAATATCAACAAACAAAACGTCCACTAATTAAATAAGTGCACAAATCCACATATAAAATGTCCACTAAAAAGCCTGCAGCATAAAATGTCCAGAATCAAACATCCACAAATAACGAGCAAACTGTCCTGATGATAAAATATACTGTTAAGAACCAAAGGAATTAAAAATGGTAATAAGTAAACTTTCAAAACTTTGCTACCCTTCAACAAATTCAGGAAGCCTAGCTCATGTAACGCCAAGTTTGGATTTGCACAGGAATTCCCAAAACCTAGTTGGCCTTAATTTGAAAGCCTTGATTGGAGTATTCCGTACAGCAACTGCACACAAAACAGATTGCTCAGCGTAAAAAACTGCCTGAAATCACAACAAGAAAACTTTTATTTAGCAAACACACAACCATAGACATAATTGTGTTTCCGCAAAACTTCTATGTTTGGACAGCACTTTGTGTCCATCCTGTAGCCTAATTACTCCTACCCACAAAACTAACACACTGACTACAAAAATAACACTGATTTCAGAGTAGGTCGCTATTCGAGTACGCGATCATGACAGCATTTACCCAAGTGTAATGGGGTCATCAAATTAACAAGATTTGTGAGACCAGAATGGACGTCTAAATGGACTGCATTTCTGTGCTCAGTAAAGTGTGGAAGTCAGTAAATTTATTTCACAACAAATAATGTATCAAATAAAATAAAATTTTAGTATCTAGGCAGGTGTATAAAGTTCTGACAAGCTGAGTGAAGTGGCTGGGTGGGGGGTTGGCTAAATAGCAGTACACTGTACAAAAATGATGGGGAGAATTGTTCCACTATTGTATGGCCTGAACCCTTCAGTAAATATAACAACATTTACCAGTAACTCCCAAAGGTGTCTTCTTGTTATAGCTACTTCCCGTTATAGCTACTTCCCGTTATAGCTACTTTTTATTCCCGTTATAGTTCCTCATTAAGTTTGACGGTTGAACTAGTCCCATTATAGCTACTTTTTAATTCTCCATTTCAGGATGGGGCTGGAGGGGGGAGCATTAACTATTTCAGACTGGATTGAGACATTGTGACATCTGATAAACCAGTTATCCTCTTCAGTGCCTTCACCAGCTGTGTGTGTTGATATAGCTGGTGGACAGGCATCCATTGTTACACAAATGACATGAATTCCAATCCCAATGCAGTTAGTAAGTTACTGTCATGGCTTCCTTGGCTGGTGGTTAGCTGAACTGAGACACTGTCTCCATGATTCATTTAGTGTGTTGGACACTGTCTGTCTCCATGACTGTTTAGTATCACAGAGAATAGTGCACCTGCATCTACGTATACAAGATGGACGTGATAGAATATGCAACAACCATATACAGGAAGCCTTCTGCCTTGTACCGAGGCTACAAGTTCCGCTGTAGACACCTTCTGCCTTGTACCGAGGCTACAGGTTCCGCTGTAGACGCCTTCTGCCTTGTACCGAGGCTACAGGTTCTGCTGTAGACACCTTCTGCCTTGTACCGAGGCTACAGGTTCCGCTGTAGACACCTTCTGCCTTGTACCGAGGCTACAGGTTCCGCTGTAGATGCCTTCTGCCTTGTACCGAGGCTACAGGTTCCGCTGTAGACACCTTCTGCCTTGTACCGAGGCTACAGGTTCCGCTGTAGACACCTTCTGCCTTGTACCAAGGCTACAGGTTCCGCTGTAGACACCTTCTGCCTTGTACCGAGGCTACAGGTTCTGCTGTAGACACCTTCTGCCTTGTACCGAGGCTACAGGTTCCGCTGTAGACACCTTCTGCCTTGTACCGAGGCTACAGGTTCTGCTGTAGACACCTTCTGCCTTGTACCGAGGCTACAGGTTCCGCTGTAGACACCTTCTGCCTTGTACCGAGGCTACAGGTTCCGCTGTAGATGCCTTCTGCCTTGTACCGAGGCTACAGGTTCCGCTGTAGACGCCTTCTGCCTTGTACCGAGGCTACAGGTTCCGCTGTAGATGCCTTCTGCCTTGTACCGAGGCTACAGGTTCTGCTGTAGACGCCTTCTGCCTTGTACTGAGGCTACAGGTTCCGCTGTAGACGCCTTCTGCCTTGTACCAAGGCTACAGGTTTCGCTGTAGACACCTTCTGCCTTGTACCGAGGCTACAGGTTCTGCTGTAGATGCCTTCTGCCTTGTACCGAGGCTACAGGTTCCGCTGTAGACACCTTCTGCCTTGTACCGAGGCTACAGGTTCCGCTGTAGACACCTTCTGCCTTGTACCGAGGCTACAGGTTCCGCTGTAGACGCCTTCTGCCTTGTACTGAGGCTACAGGTTCCGCTGTAGACGCCTTCTGCCTTGTACCGAGGCTACAGGTTCCGCTGTAGACACCTTCTGCCTTGTACCAAGGCTACAGGTTTCGCTGTAGACACCTTCTGCCTTGTACCGAGGTTACAGGTTCCGCTGTAGACGCCTTCTGCCTTGTACCGAGGCTACAGGTTCCGCTGTAGACGCCTTCTGCCTTGTACCGAGGCTACAGGTTCCGCTGTAGACGCCTTCTGCCTTGTACCGAGGCTACAGGTTCTGCTGTAGACGCCTTCTGCCTTGTACCGAGGCTACAGGTTCCGCTGTAGACGCCTTCTGCCTTGTACCAAGGCTACAGGTTCCGCTGTAGATGTTCTATTGCTGCACTGGCACATCTCCGTCCAGCCGATGTCCATGAGAGTACCCCACTGAGGAATTTCTGCTACTGGACATTTGTTGAAAATCGAGTTATCAACAGACATTTGTTGGAACCAAGGTGATCAACAGACATTTCTTGACACTAGAATGATTGACAAAACACGTGATTGATGGCTGTTATGACTTTTTGATAAACGCAATTCTGTACTCTGTACAATTAACGTAGTTGTCTTAATAAAAACTTGTGCACATGTGTTTTATGTTATATTTTCCATTTCAAGTAACCGATAGTTAAATTTATGACTTTCCAGTGACTTTTGAAATACATTCATAGAGTAGGATACATTTTATGTATAAATCTCAATGCAATCTGAAATATTTAATGCTCCCCCTTGCTGCCCCCTCCTGAATTGTATAATTAAAGAAGTCGCTATAACAGGACTAGTTTGACTGCCAGACTTAATGAGTAGCTATAACAGGGAAGAACTGTAGCTATAACGGGCCTAGACCCAAATAGTCCTATCTAAGCATACATAACAGGAATGGTTTTCTTTCTCTAATCTACTTTATCCTGACGACTAAAATAGTATTTGTAATATCCACCCTACAGAGCTAATAAGACCTGTCCAACTGGGCTAGTAAAATGTGTCTCACAATGCCAGTAAGATTTGTCTTGTATGACCAATGATATATATATATATGCCCCATAGGGCCAGTAAGATGTGTTCAACAAGGACGGTAAGATCATCCCCAAGGGCCACAATGATGTGTCCCACCTCATGTAGGAAAAATTTGATCATCAAAGCCAATGCATTTCTACTATCTCCTCTCAGAGCCATTAAAACCTACCGGACTGATGCCAGCCAATAAGACCTACTCTACTAGGGTCGCTAAGACCTACCCTACTAGGGCCATTAAAACCTACCCTACTGATGCCAGCCAATAAGACTGACTCTACTAGGGTCACTAAGACCTACCCTACTAGGGCCATTAAAACCTACCCTACTGATGCCAGCCAATAAGACCTACTCTACTAGGGTCACTAAGACCTACCCTACTAGGGCCATTAAAACCTACCCTACTGATGCCAGCCAATAAGACCTACTCTACTAGGGTCACTAAGACCTACCCTACCAGGGCCAATAAAACCTACCCTACTGATGTCAGCCAATAAGACCTACTCTACTAGGGTCACTAAGACCTACTCTACTAGGGTCACTAAGACCTACCCTACTAGGGCCAATAAAACTTACCCTACTGATGCCAGCCAATAAGACCTACTCTACTAGGGTCACTAAGACCTACCCTACTAGGGCCATTAAAACCTACCCAACTGATGCCAGCCAATAAGACCTATTCTACTAGGGTCACTAAGACCTACCCTACTAGGGCCATTAAAACCTACCCGACTGATGCCAGCCAATAAGACCTACTCTACTAGGGTCACTAAGACCTACCCTACTAGGGCCATTAAAACCTACCCTACTGATGCCAGCCAATAAGACCTACTCTACTAGGGTCACTAACACCTACCCTACTAGGGCCAATACAATCTACCCTACTGATGCCAGCCAATAAGACCTACTCTACTAGGGTCACTAAGACCTACCCTACTAGGGCCATTAAAACTTACCCTACTGATGCCAGCCAATAAGACCTACTCTACTAGGGTCACTAAGACCTACCCTACTAGGGCCATTAAAACCTACCCTACTGATGCCAGCCAATAAAACCTACCCTAATTGGGACAGTAAGTTCACCACCAATACCAGCAATTCCTGCTGATCTGACACTGTGCTATTCCAATGTTACATACTACTAGCTAGTTGGCTCAAACATTTTTTGCACCCAAACCTCCTTGGTGGGTTACCAAGTTTGATATAGGGCCACAGAGTGCTTAATTGCATTGTATGGCCAAATTGGACACTTATCCACAACAACCAGGATTGTGACTCATGAGGCAACCGTACATACAGCTGTTTGGGCCATCCTTTGCTCTCCTTGAATAAAGGATTTCCAAATCCCTAAATCCAGCACTGTGTCTTTGAATCATGCAGATGCGATTTCTTAATAGCTAATCCATAAATTGGTGTAACTTGTTTTTGTTAGCAAAAAAATGGCAGTGCTCTAGTTATTGAATTTTTTTTTTACAAACGTAACTTTTAAATGCATTAATCATATAATATGTTTACAACTATTTATTGTTCTGATTTTCTTGACAAACACCATAATATACGTTAAAGCTGTTATCCTGTCTACCAGTTGTATATATATATATATATATTCTTCAGTTACCTGAAATGATTAACTGAAAGACATACCAACCTTAGTGATGTTCTTACTGAAAGCTGCTATTCCCTGTTCCTAATGTTACACCAGAGACAAGTTCAGCAGTCAACTAGTCAACAGCCAAGAAGACCCTTACCTTGGTGAATCCTGGGGCAGTCATTAATAATAGCACAAAGGGGGATTGTGAAACGATGCATGAAAGTTGTATTGTTTCCAGATGACAAAGTGCAGGGTTGTTGATGGGGCGTGGGTAATTAGAGCCAGGCATGAAGGACTGGTGATATATCACAAGCAGGGATAGGTAAACAAACAATTTAGAACATTAATATTTTGAATTAGTGTAAGTCTTTAAGTGGTGTTTCGGATTATATTCGGTCGGTGGGTTATGAGTATAATAAAATGGAGTAAAATAGATAATTAAGTTATGATTACATTATGTAATTATTAAAATGATATATATATATATGTATATATTTATAAATATTTATTTATTTAATATTATTACTATTTATTATGATTACTATTTATATATTTATACATGCATATATAATTTTTTTTTATTTTTAATTGTTAAGCAATTATTTTATATATGTTTTATTTACAGTATTCTTTGTTTTATGAAACATCGCAAAGCACACCAGAACAATTACTTTAAATGAGGCACTTTATAAGAAATATATATATATATATGTATATATATATATATATATTACTATTATCAAATGGGTGAAGGAAGAAATATATAATAAGAATGGGGTAGATTAATTTATAAATAAAAAGTTACACATGAAACAGCGTAGACATGAAAAAGGATAAAGGAAAAATATATCTACATAAACACTGCCAACAAATTCCACTGGCATCAGGATCATAATTCCTTTCCCGTATACCTGAGTGATTCTCCAAGAAATGTTCCCTGCCATTCCGGCATCACAGAAAGTGGGTTTTCAATGGCTCGTCCCTAACACATTAGTGACGTATTACCATCAATCATTACCACAATTAAGACCTCATTAGCTTCATATCTGCTCCAGTGTTGTTACAACTGAAATTGAACTCTGGCAAAAAAGCCACAAGTCATCTGGGTGTAATACAATAGCCGTGATTATTCCACCCACCCACTTGATTACATACAATTACAGATGTGTGCTTATGACGTACATATGTTGGGCATGTTTGTCACAAGCTTGACATGAAGGGGAGGTTATGTAAAACTGGCCAATGTTATTTTGTTTGTTCTCTGCATAGAGATCACTTAATTTGTTGCTGTTTTGTTATATTTAAATACTAGGTATATACAAGTCGAAAGGTTGAAAATGTATTTTGACTGACAGAAAGTCTGAACAATTTTAAACCTATAGCATTTCACTTATGACCATGCAGAAACAAAACAATATATGAAATATATTGAAAAATAAATACATGCATACACGCTGTCGTAGTAGTGAAAACATTGTAGTGGCTGGGTTCAGGGGGAGTAACAATGAACCCCCTCTGAGCCCCAAAACTCCCCCACCCCCGGGCCAATGACCAGACAGGCACAAATTCAAGGTTAGGTCCACCAGTATGCATCCCTAACATTGCTAACAAGCATTTGTTGTCATAATTCTTGCAACATTCGGCATGTCCCTAAAAATTGACTGATTACCGTATTTGCTTGTCAACAATTGTCAACTGCTGCAATTCATACACCTCCCAAATTGCATCCATGTGGAATGTTTTCCTACTGTGGGAACTCTTCAGGAAAGCTACAGAGGGGCCCATGTTAGCATAGCCTGATTCTCTCCTGAAGCGAAGAAGTCTTACCAGCTTGGAGTCCAGTCTGTTGCTCAAGTCTAGATGAGTTTTGTCCTTGCTAGTGACCAGTGTATAGACAGCCACACCGTGGTATATAGACATATAGACACCCTAAACTACACCGGCTGCCATCTGTCTGCAACACTGATGCTTTCCCATCATCAAATATACATGCACACAGAAGTGTTCAAATGCCAACAGAGTTGATATTTTACGATAGTTACACACACAATCAATACAGTATGGCTGAAAAACAGGTAAGATATCTTGTTATTCTGCTATGGCATACAGTTGCCATTCCCGTGCCTCGATAGTCTGATATCACAGAGGGAAAAAAAATCATACATAATATATATCCATAGCTTTCCCCCATCATTGTTATTTGCACAATAGTAGCATTACTAAACACCAGTTTCCAGAATCTTCATCAGGCTGAATTATTTCTAAAATTAACAGATTAATTTGATTACCTGGTGATTCTCTTACTATATTTTATTAATTTTGAAAGATATTTAAAGGTTTCCCTGGAGTAGCATGTTTCATGTTTGAATGCTGTGTAAGTGGTCCACAATTTTTTTAAATTAAAATTTCAATGGGTACCAGCTGGGTAATAACAATAGCACTGACATGTGGTCTAGTATAATGTTTGTATGCACTGAAATAAGGCACTGAGTGACTCACAATGCTTAGTTCATCATTATTGCAAGTTTTTTTGAGCACTCACATGGGTTTTTGCAGGTACACACAATGGCTTATTTTGTGTGAGATCACAACAGGTTTTTCACATTCACTGTGTGGCATAAACACTGAGTAAAAGGATCCAGTTGTTTTAAGTGTCTCAAATGACACATGTAGCATGGGGTGAATGAAACTGCCTCTGTTTTGAAATATTGGGATGTGGAGTCAACCACCATTCCCTTGATTGACATTCAGGTGCCCAACCGTTAGACCACTGTATGTCTCTGTACCTAGCGAATGCTTAGATGGTTGGGGATGTTCTCAAAACACTGATGTAAGAAAATACAAAAAAAACCTAAGTTATTTTACCTCAGGAATTTTATCACTACATGGAACTTTGTATCACACCAATCTGCGGATGCATATCCATGAAAATGTCCTCATATATGTTCCTTCCCGTTTAAAATAATTACATCAGAAGCAGTGTCATTCATCAGTGTTTAGAGAACTCCCCTGAATCTTGTTGCCGCTACAGGATGGTGTCATCCTGGGAGCTTTTTTCTTGTCTCCAATTAAGGAGAAAAGATTGACATTAACCTAACATGTTCATCCATGCCACAAGGGATGCAGTGTCCAGGTTTTTACACTAACTGTACCGTGCCTGGTTCCACGTCTTGAATGCAGAACTCTGGCATACAAAGCGGACATACACGTATGTAAACATGACACTATCACACCCCTCCCACCTTTCTGCTAACCATGTCTCATGTGCACTTGAATGAAAGAAGTTTTTAAAATGTTTGACTCAGTAGTTGTGTGCAACAAGGGAAACCCTGTGAAATCAGAATCATAGATCTACATTATAGCAGCAGTAAGACCTGTGTCTATGTATGGGGCAGACATGTGGGTCATACACAAGAATACTTGCGCGAATGGAGATAAAATTCAGAGATGGATTTCTATTACATCACTGATAGAGAGAACACATAATGAAGATAGAAGGAACGAGATGGGTGTGGTGTGTTTAACAGCTGAACTAAGTACAGCAGAACTTTGCTTTATGGGCACCTCAGTACTACAGCCAGTCATGGTGAGGAGAGACACGGAGGTGACAGAGGTTGTGGAGGAGAACACAATGGACAGGGTGTCATGGTGAGGAGAGACATCGAGGTGACAGAGGTTGTGAAGGAGGACGCAATGGACAGGGTGTCATGGTGAGGAGAGACATGGAGGCGACAGAGGTTGTGGAGAAGGATGCAATGGACAGGGTGTCATGGTGAGGAGAGACATGGAGGTGACAGAGGTTATGGAGGAGGATGCAATGGACAGGGTGTCATGATGAGGGTTTTAAGGTGGCAAAGCAATGGAGAAAGGATCCTGGACAAGGGATTATGGTGAGGAACAGGAAATGTAGAGTCGTGAAAGGAGCATAATGGACAGGTGTCATAGTGGTGAAGGTTGTAGAGGAAGGATACAATAGACGAGTGTATCATAGTGAAGACGTGGCAAGAAAGGTTATGGAAGGATACAATGGACAGGGTGTCATGGTGAGGAGAGACATGGAGGTGACAGAGGTTGTGGAGGAGGACGCAATGGACAGGGTGTCATGGTGAGGAGAGACATGGAGGTGACAGAGGTTATGGAGGAGGACGTAATGGACAGTGTGTCATGGTGAGGAGAGACATGGAGGTGACAGAGGT
Organism: Paraescarpia echinospica; assembly: GCA_020002185.1. Classification (NCBI taxonomy): domain Eukaryota; kingdom Metazoa; phylum Annelida; class Polychaeta; order Sabellida; family Siboglinidae; genus Paraescarpia; species Paraescarpia echinospica. The sequence continues at coordinate 26,830,690 of CM034538.1, read as the reverse complement.
TGTGGAGGAGGATGCAATGGACAGGGCGTCATGGTGAGGAGAGACATGGAGATGACAGAGGTTGTGGAGGAGGATGCAATGGACATGGTGTCGTGGGAGGTGAGACATGGATGTGACAGAGGTTGTGGTGGAGGGCACAATGGACAGGGTGCCGTGGGAGGAGAGACATGGAGGTGACAGAGGTTGTGGAGGAGGACGCAATGGACAGGGTGTCATGGTGAGGAGAGACATGGAGGTGACAGAGGTTATGGAGGAGGACGTAATGGACAGTGTGTCATGGTGAGGAGAGACATGGAGGTGACAGAGGTTGTGGAGGAGGATGCAATGGACAGGGCGTCATGGTGAGGAGAGACATGGAGGTGACAGAGGTTGTGGAGGAGGATGTAATGGACAGTGTGTCATGGTGAGGAGAGACATGGAGGTGACAGAGGTTGTGGAGGAGGATGCAATGGACAGGGCGTCATGGTGAGGAGAGACATGGAGGTGACAGAGGTTGTGGAGGAGGATGCAATGGACATGGTGTCGTGGGAGGTGAGACATGGAGGTGACAGAGGTTGTGGTGGAGGGCACAATGGACAGGGTGCCGTGGGAGGAGAGACATGGAGGTGTCAGAGGTTGTGGTGGAGGGCGCAATGAACAGGGTGCCGTGGGAGGAGAGACATGGAGGTGACAGAGGTTGTGGAAGAGGATGCAGTGGACAGGGTGTTGATCGAAAGAAGGTGATAGTTATTCAGAAGTTATGAAAATAAACCCTGTGGCAATTTAAACACCCCCATGCAACAAATTGCCAACATATAGGTGAATATGACCTTTGCAAGGGCCTGTAAGTATAACACCTTACAGATGTAAAAATTGGAAAAGCCAACGAAGGATGAAATTAGCTGTCAGTGATCTTTTATTATGAGTCATTGGAGGCAGTTTGTTTTAAGCTGAAGGTTGATGATTGACAGCCATTGCTGATCAATTATTGATTTTATGATACCAGAGGGTGTGACAATAGAGGGGGCATTTAGCAGTGGTTCATTGCTTTGCTTCAGAAAGATGATGCTGACTGCTAGTGTCAGGCAAATGTGCTTGTTTTGAGCGAAATATTTTTCAATGACACTTCATTATTAATTTATTAACATCCAGCTAGTTATTTTATATTTTCTCAAAAGTGCAGAAACATTTTTTTGTACAAAAAAATCTGGTTCAATCTTTGTCAAAATCATCGACTAAAATCACATACACGATGTACATGTAATTTTTTAATTAAAACCCTTCACTAAAGTCGGATCTTTGTTAACCAACGTCTGACATAATTGATGATTACAGGTACACAACAAAGCACACAGTGACACTGATGTCGCAATGAGATTTGGATCCACTCATATCTCGCACAGGATATGCAGACTGGAGAATTATTGACCACACAGATGTCGATAATGATGATGAAAAAATACAAGATAATCCAGATGAAAATATGAAAACTGTAAATTAAGTTATTAATATTCTCAAATAAAAAACAACTGCATATTACATAATGAAAACAATATTACACCTATGTACATATGTAATGACAGCACACATAATAAAGATGTCATTACAGCATAATGTAGTGACATTATGATGACAACTGTGACAACAACACCATGATAATCATTATGATGACGATAATGTAAGTAATGATGAGTGAGGCAGAACATGAAATAAAGAAATAAACAACAACATGAAAGACAAACTTCAAACCTGTGCTTCAGGTGAACACCAACAGATTTGTTGAGGCGTGGCCAATGAAAGATAATCCATTCCTCATGTGAAACGGTGCATGACGTCTCCTGTTTTTACCGCTTATGATCTCTATTATCCGAAAAGTGATTGCCACAAATCAACCGGGGAACATCTCATCTCCTGTGGATGCTGGCGTCCACAGAGCACACACACACACAACCAATGAAATATCAATCTGACACCAGAGGGGGCTACAGCTGCACAGATGAGGCGGATAATTTGCAAAATGGCTGCCATGGTTACCATTATTCCCCGGCACATTGAAAGTGGATTAGCGGCACACATGTACACAGACAGGACAGGCAGCCAATCAATGCGCTTGTTAGAATCGACTGCAGGACCGGTTGAACAAAGCCACCATTGTTGTTTCATAGATCTTTATCAAATCTTCACAGCAGTGGCTATGAAAGGTAGCATCACTTTCCTATAAAGACTAATAAAACAGACATCAGTGTGGCAACTAAAGACACCTTCAGACTTGTTCCTAATTAAAATCTGTAAAATACAACCAAATGGCATGATACTACAGTATATTAATTTAGACCTGAAATTCCTCTTCATTAGTTGCCTAAGCACTGGCTAACATCAATGGCTACTGTGTTCTGCACGCTTGTCATTCACCGATGTCTTCATGGATCAATACCACAAGGGGTCCTGCACCAAAATAGAATCTCTCTGTCATTATCCACAGTCAGTAAACCCCAAAATGTCAGACCACAAAATTTCAATAATGTTTCCACCCATGGCTGTGTAGACCAATATCCTGCAGTGTCAGAGACCAGCGTTTATTCTGCTAAGTGTTCATAATTGGCCATGGCTATGTGGTATATGTATAGTCACTAGTGCACGCGAACTAGAGTCGGCATGACATAGGTGCATATCTGATAGACTCATCTGAACCAAATAGTTTAGGTCATTGTGTACATTCCTGTGTTTTGTTTTTATACCAGGACAAACATTCCTGCTAACACTGGCACAGAACAGTATTAAAATAACCAATATTCTACAAATAATCATGATAAAAATAGAAAAAACATTGCAGAGTCAGAACTATTGCTGTTTAATTTGGTTTTTCTTACTATAACTACTATTTCCAACGTATTATAATTATCAATTTCAAATAAATATTTATTGTAACTTCACAATACATACAAACTAGAGCAAAATCATATATAATAACATAAAGAGAACAATAGGTAAATAACACTGTATAATACACTGTACTCCAATTTACACAATCGCACTTCATGCTCATAATTCACAGTAGTTCCCTCTCGCAATCTTGTTAAAACATCTTCAGTAGAATAACTTACTGGGAGCATTGTATCGATCTCCTAAAAGTGAACAACCTTAGGGAGAGGAGGGGCAGGAAGAGGGAGGAGGGAGGGAGGAGAGAGAGAGAGAGAGAGAGAGAGAGAGAGAGAGAGAGAGAGAGAGAGAGAGAGAGAGAGAGAGAGAGAGAGAGAGAGAGAGAGAGAGAGAGAGAGAGAGGGAAAGGTAACACATAACACTAACTGCATTGGGCAGTTTTACTAACATCAATGTCACAAGATATAACCACAATCTTGTTAAATCACTAATCTAATTTAATGACACTAAATTCCAAAGACACAGCACTAAACACTTGGCTATAATTCTCAACCCCCCAACTTCTCTGGATATATAAACCAAACAGCTTGGTTTATATATATTATAATATTTATTATGTTTTATAGCCAATTTGGATTGCTCAAAACCTTTAGTTCTACACCATGCATTGGTGGGTGTGGATGGTTATCTGAACGAAAACAAAACACTACTTTTTTCGGTGTTTATGACTTATGAGATTACCCCTAAGGTAAATCTGCACTGGCTTAGAGAAACTGGTCAGTTTCTGGTCAATCAACCGTGACTGGTAACACCTGTGAAACATATGCTAACCAAAAGATCAAAGGTCACAGGAAGAAGTCCAGCTGGCTGGAGCAGGGTGGGTGGCCCCTGGGGATAGTTACATGGAGGTCAAGGGTAGAGGTAGCCAATATCTGACCAGTAGAGTAGCTCATGCCTAACAGGGAGTCTTAAAACCATAGTCAAATTAAAATCATACATTAATATTAAAATCATATATATTCATTGTTGCACATCAGATATATATTCATTGTTGCACATCAGATAGCTGGGTTTGTAATTTTTAAAATTTTCCTTGAATGTTTCAAGTGACAAAAAGCAAAACGTTCCATGTTAGGTGATTTTAACACATTTGCATAACTTCTAACTAAACTCATTAAAACAATTATCTCACAGCTGCTTCAAATTCACATTTTATAATTTAATCCTGTAAATTACCATTGAAAAAAACTTTGTTTATTAAATCACTGGCATGCCAACAGTTGTGACAGATTAAATTTTTAAATTAATTTCTTTATTCATTGTCCAATTAATTAAAATTGCATATCTATCAGTTTCAAATCAGGTAGACATGTTTGTAATTGTTTTGACATTTTCTTTGCATGTTTTAAGTAACACAAAAGAAATAATACATTAACCGACTCACATTTGCAAGATTCTTAAACTCATTAAAACAATTATCACACAGATGCTTTAAGTTTACATCTTATAATTTCGTCCTGTAAATAACTTCTCACGAAAACTTTGTTAACCATATCACTGGAATGCTAACCGCTGTGAAAGTTACATGACATATGAATACAATTATTTGTTTTCTATTTATAGTATTTAAAAAAAAAAATGTCACACCTGTATTGAACTCAGTATATCTGAATTGTCGAACACAAAATTTTTATTACGACACTACCCTTATCTTATTGTAGTTGCAGATAGCACGTCATGGTAGTAACGTTGAATGAAAACAACGTAACACTCCAAAACAGAGCTACTCGTTTAGAACATGCGTTATCAATTAACTAATCAAGATTCCATTGACTGCGTTTTTTAAGCATCACAAAAAGAAATCAATCATACATTTGCAGTGCGCCTATTTCACAATTGTTAATACATTATAATATAATGCATCAGAAACATTAAATAACTGTGCATAAGAAACAGCTCAGGGTCCCGATAGTATGGTTTGCAAAAAACATGTCCACGTAGTAAAAGCAGGTGAAAAGAAATAACACACTGAAAACAATGAGAAAATGCAAAAGCTTAACAATCAGATTTCATCACTTCGATTTTGCCAATTACTTTTTAGGGCAGTCTTTTCAATCGTTATTTAAAGTCTCATTTTATCGCAGGCGATATCACGAACACGGGTTTCCCTGTAGGCTTGATTTCATCTGATAAAAGTTGATTAGAGAGGAGCCGACATTTCCCCAGGGCATGTCCTTGTGTGATTCCTGGATATTCCCTTTCACACCCGGGGATAGTGTATACAAATGGTCAATAGTTTTACATACATATATATATATGTATATATATGTATATATATATATATAGTTGCTTCAAATTCACGTTATAAGAAGATGAAGACCACAACACCGATGTGAAGACAGTTCTGGCAGGTTTTGGATGGGGGGGTGAATAGGACTATAAGATGGGGGTGGTGATGGGGCTGGAGACAGCAGTGAAACAGAATGGTGATGGAAGGAAAACAACAATCGAGATCAAATTTTGACACCAGCCGCACCCCAGACTTCTAGGAAAAAGTGTTATAACTGCATCTCCTCCCCGGTGCCGGGGTTCACTCGCCCCTTTCTACATTCATTCGCTCCCTTGGACCATTGCACTCTGTCCTCATCTACCAGTTGGAAGGCATTTAAAAAAACACACTGACAGTTATTTAGAGTTTTTCAGTGGACAAATTGAGGGGTCAGGTGGTGCCACAAGTTCGAAATACTGTAATGGTGATAACTGCTGCCCCTGGTTTCTTGTTCCTTGGGTGGGTGTAAGGTAGAATATAAATGTATAAATTAGTCCTTGATAGTATATTATAAAACAGCTGGTTTTGATATTGTTGGAAGCATATAGCCATTAAAGACTACAACAGCAACATGAAAAAGAATTATATAAGTCTATCACATTATAATCATTAGAACTATGAAATCTCACCTTCGGTTTGGTCGAGGGGTACTGTTCGTTGATGCACTTTTCTCCATTGATACTTCCTTGTTGATACTCTTCCTAGTGATACTCTCCTTGGTGATATTCTCTCATTTACATTCCCACCATTCCTTCTGCGAGTAGGACACTCGTAGTCAGGTGAAATAGATGTTCTCCTCTCCACGTCCTGTACTTAGATGATCATCTGGAAACAACCGAATGCGTGAGCAATTAGCCCAAGTTCTCTGCGTCTCTCTGCACTGAAGGTATTCCCAGACTGATCCGTGCACCTTACTGGGGGAGGGGGGAACGTTTTTCCTCCTGACCCCACCCCTTCCCAACGATTGGCTGATTAGGGGGAGTTATCAATTGCGCCAGTACCTTTGGGGGTTGACTGTGATTGCTATACTTGACCTTATGCTGGGACCTTTAGGGGCCCAAGCCAGGCTTTGGGGCTTGAAATCTGGATGGGGATAAGATGATTAGTGTGGTGCTTTACTCCAGATATCCTGGTGTGAGTGCAGTAATTGTTATCAGACTGTATGGACACTATTTATCAGGATCATGTTTATGTTGGCCTATCTGCGAATTAGATATTGTTCAAAAAGTATTCTGGATTGTAACAGATGGAACACATATGTAAATAAACAAATAAATAAATCATTCCCATCTGGTTATATATATGCCATGCAGAAGTTTCACCTTGAAACACAATGGATGCAGAAACTGCAAAGCCAGGACACAGTTAACATAACAGGAAACACAATGGATGCAGAAACTACAAAGACAGGACACAGTTAACATAATAGGAAACACAATGGATGTAGAAACTACAAAGACAGGACACAGTTAACATAACAGGAAACATAATGGATGCAGAAACTACAAAGACAGGACACAGTTAACATAACAGGAAACATAATGGATGCAGAAACTACAAAGACAGGACACAGTTAACATAATAGGAAACATAACGGATGTAGAAACTACAAAGACAGGACACAGTTAACATAACAGGAAACACAACGGATGTAGAAACTACAAAGACAGGACACAGTTAACATAACAGGAAACATAACAGATGCAGAAACTACAAAGACAGGACACAGTTAACATAACAGGAAACATAACGGATGTAGAAACTACAAAGACAGGACACAGTTAACATAACAGGAAACATAATGGAAGCAGAAACTAAAAAGACAGGACACAGTTAACATAACAGGAAACACAATGGATGCAGAAACTACAAAGACAGGACACAGTTAACATAACAGGAAACACAATGGATGCAGAAACTACAAAGACAGGACACAGTTAACATAACAGGAAACACAATGGATGCAGAAACTACAAAGACAGGACACAGTTAACATAACAGGAAACACAACGGATGCAGAAACTACAAAGACAGGACACAGTTAACATAACAGGAAACACAACGGATGCAGAAACTACAAAGACAGGACACAGTTAACATAACAGGAAACACAACGGATGCAGAAACTACAAAGACAGGACACAGTTAACATAACAGGAAACACAACGGATGCAGAAACTACAAAGACAGGACACAGTTAACATAACAGGAAACACAATGGATGCAGAAACTACAAAGACAGGACACAGTTAACATAACAGGAAACACAACGGATGCAGAAACTACAAAGACAGGACACAGTTAACATAACAGGAAACATAACGGATGTAGAAACTACAAAGACAGGACACAGTTAACATAACAGGAAACACAACGGATGTAGAAACTACAAAGACAGGACACAGTTAACATAACAGGAAACATAATGGATGTAGAAACTACAAAGACAGGACACAGTTAACATAACAGGAAACATAATGGATGCAGAAACTACAAAGACAGGACACAGTTAACATAACAGGAAACATAACGGATGTAGAAACTACAAAGACAGGACACAGTTAACATAACAGGAAACATAACGGATGTAGAAACTACAAAGACAGGACACAGTTAACATAACAGGAAACATAATGGATGTAGAAACTACAAAGACAGGACATAGTTAACATAACAGGAAACATAATGGATGCAGAAACTACAAAGACAGGACACAGTTAACATAACAGGAAACATAATGGATGTAGAAACTACAAAGACAGGACACAGTTAATATAACAGGAAACATTTTAGCTAAACATTGAATGAATGAATAAATGAATAATTTATTTCACAAAAATAGATAATACATCTATAGTACATATCAATTGAATAAAAAAAATTGAAATATGGAAAAAGGTGGAAGTGTTTAAACTTAATTAGTGTCTCTTCACAATATATAGGCCTACTGGTAATACACAAACTATTACATATCAACTGAATGTACAAATGTGAAGTGGGGTAGGAAGTAAGTCTTTCGACTTATATAGAGTGTTTCTTTCCCACAAAAAAACACATTCTTGATAACATCCTAACTTAATGTACACATATAACTTAATGTACACATATAGAATAGAAACATATAAAAACAATAATAGTGAAAAAAGACTGATTTAAACTTAAGCATCTTTTCCAATGCTGCTCAGAAATGTTTTATTTGTTTGTCTCTGAAGTCCAAGATGAGGCCATGCAAGTGAATTTGCTATTGATTTTATGACACCAGCAGTTTGGATGTCTGCATCCTGTAAATATATCGTAATGTCAAGACTGAAAGCACAACGGTGCTGGCATTTAACCGTTGCGGCAAGATGTAATCTAATATAGACAGGCAACAAAGGCACCAATGTAAAAAGTGTGAGACTGACTCCAGAAAGTCTGGCGTTGCAAAATAAGCAATTGTGGTGTCCTGTCAAAATACGCTCCTGACTTTTTGTGGGTTCTGGTACTTCATAGAAAAATTAAACTATGTAATAAAGAACACAAGGTAGATAGTGTCAATATGGCTTCTTTAGAATTGTCGTTACATTTTTAAACTATTTGACGTGTTACATATGTGTGATGACTTTACGTTGATGCCTCAATAATGTTTTATTTTCTCTGGCTTAACTGCTAATAATTTATTAGTTAGCTTACACTCAAAAGTTAGCATCTAAATCAGCAATTCCCAATCTGAAACGATCGTCATGGTACCCCCTTCATTTTAGCATATATATATATATAAGGACAATATTCTACATTTGGTGCAACGACAACACATCATTTTATTAATGCGATAAATGAAAGTGTAGACTGAAAGTATAATAAAAATATAAAAGAGGGATGAGCTGGCCCTTTAAAAAGCAGGTACTCAATTTTGAAAGCAGTTTTGGTCAGACAGAATCGGAGATCATCCATGACACAGAGTCGGACTCGAAGTTTGATCTTCGTGCAGAATAACACCGAGAGTCCATGTTCACATAAGAAGGTGGATGGAAAATCGACGATGCCCTCACAGGTACATTATACAGAGTCGGATACAACACAACCATCTTAGATGAGAACTTGGCCAGGAGATGTTCAATCGCATTATGAAAAATGGTGGAGTCACAAACTCCAAGAATTTCTCCTAACTTGTACACCGTCTGCTAAGGATACTGTACCTCCACGCCGGATGGATCTCACAGCAAATGTCCATCTTTCACATGGGAAGTTAGTATGGAATTTCGTGTGGCATTGACGACATGTACGTGTGTCTGCATAAGGTGACCAGTGTTTCCTTTCACAGTTTCTTCATCAATAACCGCTGCATTGAGATGATCAGACATGTTGAAGTTTCCATCCTTGACTTTGCCCTCCCACTACTCCAGCTTTACTATGAATAGTCGTACTCTAAATAAGCCAGCTTCAAGACTTAGCGTTTTGCCTATAGTTTCTCGACGAAATGTCGAGACTTTCCCTTACAGACGAGATTAAACAATTCGGCGATCTCATTATTTACCCATTCCTCTTTAGCTCCATGTTCTCCATGACCGTAGCATTGAAGAGCTGAGTCTCTTGGTCCTCATGAAACTCTTGGCAAAAGCAGACTCGAGTGTTCAGAGCACTGGATTGGATGGCATTTACCATCTTGACAAAATCAAGATAAGCTCTTAGCTCTGATGCGAGAGCATATCGATGGATCATGGAAAGGAGTATTTTTGAATAGTGAAACATATCTCCTTTATTCACTCAGGAAGAACGGCCAAGCATGACCAGTGTGAGATTGTAAATGGACTTCAGTAGTAAACGGAACTGTTTATGTGTCTAGTAATTTAAACATTATAGACATGGTTCACTGATGTTTGTAAATAAAGAGTGTACTATTTGGAAAGGGATATGAAAGAAATGCACCAACTGACCACTTCTAACTGACTCAACACAGTAAAAAAAATTTTTTTTACAGGGAGTTGTTATCAATGCTGTTCATTTAGGATATAATACCGGCGCACCATCCACGCACACGCGTGCACATTTGGAGGCCTCTTGGAAGACGCCTTCGACGTTCTTAGTGAATTCCAAGAGATGAAAGAATAGGAACTCTCATTTGAGGTCTCTGTCTTTGGTGCAAAACGCGAAGATGAGTAGCACACAACATAGCGATATCCTTACTTTCAACCAACCCTTCGCGTACCCTCTAGTAAACCTCTTGCGTATCCCCGGGGGTACACATACCCCAGTTTGGGAACCAGTGGGCTAATTAATAAATTTTCTAAAAAAACATCAGGTTCTGCTACTAATCCTAAAACCCTACTGCTACAGAAACAGGTATATTCATAATTCAGACTTTAATTTAAACATATTTAATTAATTAGTACTCTACGCCATATATTACATTCCGTTCTATTCTATTTTCAAAACATTTTATATCTGCTATCTATGTACACGTTTCAGTTCAATGCAGTGTCTTGCAAAAATAAAACATCAATGGATTCAGTGCACACAATTAACAATAAAGTCTTGATATAAATACCAAACTGTAGTTTTCGTCATAAATTCAGTAATGCTGATACAGCTTATATATTTTCTTCAAAGTCAAATGGTAAATATTGATGCAAGCACATTACACCTGCATTCTTAACATCAACAGAGAGACATGAGCCAGGGATATTTGGCTATGTATGCACTGGAGTGTAACAGGAGGCAGATCACCATTATTTGTACTTTGGCAGCTTTGATAAAAATGTCCAGTCTTGTGCATGAGCTAACATTTTAGAATTTATCAAAATTACACCACTCAATCATTGTCGTGAAGCTAACACACAGTTTCAGATTTTGACAAGTCCTGATTTACTTCTCAAGAAAGTCAATATGTGGGAGATGCACAAACTAAAGCCAGATGTTGCCTGTTTCGAGATTGGACCCTTCCATCATTGATATGTGTAGATATATTATTGCCAATCTCAACAAGTTGTTAAAAATTTGTAACAAGCATAAATGTTTTTGACCTTAGATGTACAAACTTTCCAGATCAAACATTAAAATCAAAATTTTTCAGCACACAAAAACTTGCCAAAAGATGGTGCCATCACAACGCACAGGAAACTCATTTTTGTACCATGAGTACAGAAATAAAATAGCTGTCTTCTCCCGGCAGTGACGCCTGACTTACAGAGATCCAATTAGCCTGGAAGAGTCTTCATCCTTCCCAGTGTTGACATATCCCTTCATCCCCTCATGTGGGATGAGATGCCTTCCCCATACCGGTCCTCTGGTTGGCGTCTTCCGGCTTTCAAGTCTTTGCTCGGGTTACGTATTTCATTATCAAACAGATCTCTCACAATTTACGGCACATCGTTAATCAGACAGTCCGTGTGTAGGGAGATGATAAACTTGTGTGTATTCATTGGCACCAAGCTGAATACTTTATGCAGTGTCTGTTTCCTCAGGGGAAGATTTTCAGTCTCTGCGGATATATCAACTTGTAACAAGATATTGCTCTGTCTGTCCTCTTGGTTCCCTTGTGCAGGGGTGAGGTCTAGCGCCCATACTGGTGCACTGTTCTTGCTGTAGCTGCCCTCAACTTCTCAGCAACCCCCACCCTCCACTTGTCATATTCCTCCAGTGTTCTCAAATCCCTCTTCACTCGTTCCTCCCATCTCAGCTGGAGTAAGTAAAGCTAAGTTCTTACACAGCGCAGTATCCAGTCCTTTGGACTGCTCAAAGCGCCTTACATTTTACTCCCTGGCAGACCTATTCAATCAAACACCATCTCGACTTCTCTGGGAAGCATCCAGTAATGCTGCCATTAATGTGCGAAGATTATCCATACACAAGTATTCACCATTGTCTATAGCCAGGTACACATTCAAACAGCAGAATTAACTGGAGCAACATAGTGTGAGCAAACTTGCTCAAGGTTAAAAATGGCAGCACAGGATTCGAGCCCGGGTTTACTGGCCATATCATATTGTAATGTACGTGCACACAAATGTGTTGATAAATTAACATATTTTTTTTAATAGTGTAACAAGAGAGTGTCAGCTGTGATAATTATACTAGGACACATTAAAAATCAGTAATTTCTAGCACATTGGTCACAGATGGGGAAAATAACTACTAGTGTTTAGTGTACACATTGTAGTGAGAAATTGCAGAATGCTTCATTAACCTTGGTAAGTTGAAACGATTTGAAAGTGAATTCACCCAGCCGTGAACACAGATAAACCCACCAGATGGGGTCGCTGGTGCCCACTAGAGCATATTTACGTCCATCTCTCAACACCAGGCCTGTACCAGCTCTGGCACTGGTAAGGTTTTTTTTTCAAAACTTCAATCAGAAGGCTTCATTAATTACTGTCAGTGCTGCCCGGTAAGATGTTCCAGACTTAGAAGGGGTCTGGGCCCCTAACATGGTCCAATGATAGTGAACCTCCCCACTTCATAAGGAGAAAGACAAACTGTTTTATTTCCTGGTGTAATGCACCTTTCATTAAGGGGTGGACACACATTTATTCTAAATTCCATATAATAATAATACTGATTTCTTGTAAACCAAAACATGTGAATTAAAAGTCAAAAGCACCCTTTCCACTTACTTTTAAATCTATAATATATATATAATTTATATATAAATATATATATATACCTCTTTCGATAACTAAAATAAATTGGGATGAATTGTTTGATTCTCTTCGCTAATAGCAAATATTCAATGCCTACTACTTGTATGCTAATGGTAAAGTACAATACGTGCAATTAATAATCTCACCATATTCACAGAAAAACATAATGAGATGGTATTAAGCACCATTATGAGACACAAAACAGTGAGATCTCACTGTGTTTGTGTCTGATCACATGAGTTTGCCACCCTTTATAGACATGCTGGAAAAATAAAAAGATGCCAGTGGAATACTCCAACCCAAAGAAGGGCAAAAGAGAGAGAAATTGGTAAATATACATTTATAGACATGCTGGAAAATAAAAAGATGCCAGTGGAATACACCAACCCAAAGAAGGGCAAAAGAGAGAGAAGTTGATAAATATACATTTATTCTACAACACTATTGAGTTTCAACACTCCAGACTATAACCAAGAAATCAATGGATACATGTGCTGCCACACAGTGATCAACTGAGAACCATGACACTACCTATGATGAGCTATCATTGTCTGACATTATAATACTATTAATGAATGCAAGGTTCTATAAATTAATTGACCACAAGGGCAAAGTGCTATCATAGGTAACCCACACTGTTAGTGCTGGCAATATTCCAGGACTCCACACCTGTTATATTCTGGGAAGCTCGGCCTATATAAATGTCAGTGGCACTCAATGGCACAGGGATGAATCACAGACAGGAAATCCGTACTTAGTTCGGTGTGATGCATTATCATGCTCAGTGCTGTAATATAAACCGACAGTGACATCTGCTTTGAAGATAAGAGGATGTGCTTTGATGAATCAATGTGAATAAATAACAACTTAATCTGCTATGGAAAATAATAAGAATACTTGGATATAACATTATAATGCAGACTGGATAAATGTAGACAGATTTCTTTTTGTATAGATGTTTCAGAGGCAATGAATAATCAGAGTGTGTGTGCGCGTGCATGCATGCGTGCGTGCATATGGGGGAATGGAGGGGAGTGTGTGTGTGTGTGTGTGTGTGTGTGTGTGTGTGTGTGTGTGTGTGTGTGTGTGTGTGTGTGTGTGTGTGTGTGTGTGTGTGTGTGTGTGTGTGTGTGCGTGTGTGTTATTGGCTGTTTGGTATCGCAAAAACAGCTCTGCACAATATTTAGAAAGAGGAATGTCACACAGACCGTATATATTGTGCAAACACAGAATTACCTTCACATTAACCATCCTACCAAAGCCTACACCCAAGCCATTTAGGTAATGGCTAAGAAAATTTAAATAAGTTTGGGTACATACAAAATTAAGTTTGACTTAGAAAAAAAATTGAAGAAACATTTCCATTTTGGCCTGGGGAAACAATCAACAAGTAATTAAAAATGGCTAAAAGATTAAATTTGTCAGAGCGAGCCCAAAATGAATACTGCAGCCATCTGAGATAATAACACGAGTTATGACTTTTACGGGGAGAACTGATGTTAAAAGGTTTTGCCAGATGAGTGATCATAGCACGAAATTGCATTTTCTTCATTCCATTTAGCCAATTCTAATATCCACATTCATAAATGTTCTTTGTTTGACAGGTTTACTCTGCCTGTATTGTGCAGTGCTCTTTATTGCAACTACAAATGGTGCATTAATGCCATCCTGGAGATTTATGAAACAGATATGATGGTTCATTCTACAATCATACAATGTGTGTAGTTTTCTTCTGCATCTATAGGCCTCCAGACTCTAGAATTGGACTGGATAGTATATATTTAGTAGCAAGGTATTATTAGGTGGCACTATAGTGAATGACAGACTGATGAAACAGAGAATCGTTACTAAAAATATTATGTTAAGAAGCAGATTGAAACACTTATACCATGACTTGTCATGAATAAATTCATTGAGAATTATATATAATATTAATTTATGCACGTAATGGTCATATGGGAAACTATATAAATTAACACGACAGTGAAAATTACAAGAATACACATTGAAACAGTCATTGTGGAGTTACATTTGCTGTTCAAACGATGACATATGCAAAACACGTTTATATGAAATTTATGTTAACTAAATCACGTTAATTAACTTAATCAGTCTTTGTTTAGAAAGAATCAACTAAAACGGAAACCTAAAAACTATTTTATTTTCAACAATGAAAATACAAATTTACTTAATTAGTTAATCAAAATTTTGATTTATTAAAAGTACAATGTAATATCTCTTATCTAATGACTGAATCATTTTTCCTAGGTTTGAGCAGTCATCAAATTATCGAAACAGCCGAATTTAACCCTCTACAATTCCACCAGGCTGGATTATCATATTCAGTCAGCAATCTGTGCACGGAACGAGCGTGACACAGCAAGCTTCGCCAGCCGGACGGGCGCCGCGACAGCTTCTGTGCTTCAGCGCTTCACCAGCGTCAATGGCAATGAGACGGCAGATACTAAATGCCAAACGACGGCTAACAACATAAATAAAACGTCGTTCACCAAATAAAATATAAGTCCTATCGAATGTTTCCTATTGTACGTTTCGGTATTGAAAATACTGCATTAGCTATAGTTTCCTTACCGTAAATAGTCGTCTTTGTCTCACATCACGCTGGCTAATATCATCCTCGGCGTCCTGTGGCCGCATCCCCGCAGGCCATTCGTTCACCGAGTGCGTTCACTGCGTTGTCCGATGGGGCGACAGTTGCGCCATCTGCCGAATAGCATCGATACGAAATCTTTGTTTTATCGCAATCTTCAAACATTGATTTCTTTTAACTTGGAAACAACTCTACACTTGAAATATTACAAACAGTCATAATAGGTAATGGCATGATTTCGCATCTAAAGTAAGGCTACGTAATATATCAGTAGCATATCTTAATGTATACTTACATATTTAAAACAATTATTAAAACGTATTCAAATTAATTCATGTGCTTAATCATATGAATTATTTATTAGTTATAACTTTGCCTTCTGCTCAATAAATATATGCCGCGATCACGTCTGAACTATTAATAGGAAAAACGTCCGAGACGTGTACTAATAACTCGAAGACACGAACCGACAGCTTCCTCTCAATCGCAGGCGCTTGGACGCATGCAAGTCTGCAGGAAATGATTCATCGCCACGAAACGCCCTGGTTTGTGAGGATGAGTAAATTTTAAAATAAAAGTCGTAATACCCACAATACTGACACTGGCTATCCATACTGCATGATATTCGTTCACAACAATTATGACGTTGGTCAGATACGCTTTGATATATTTGTGAACTAAACGTTCCAACATCACTGAAGCATCACGTACTTGAAACTGCAACTATATAGTAGACCTGTAGTAGGTCCTACACTGAAAATGCGTTTCTTGTGGGAAGCTATTAATATACCCCACAGCACGGAACTAAATTGACCACATCCGACAGGCTCAGACGTGGGTCAGAGAAAACTTACAAAATGGAATATCTGTTTCAAAGAACGTGCATCAGAACGGTCGATCTCTATGGAGATATAAATCTGGGCATATACCAGTTGCACCAATTTTAAAACGACTTTGTCATTGTCTGATCTTTTGCTTATCTACTAATATTTTAAATAATCTTCTTGATATGCCTACTAGAATAGACACATACAGTATATGTGAATGGTGTGCTGCTCGCCATATTGCGTTTAATAAGGCCCCGGTCTATGCGTCAATTGTCTGCATTCTTCCTATTAGTCTGCTATAACGTGTTCTTCCACAACAATTTTACATGGGAAACTGATGGGCAACTAAACATGGTTTCTCCATTTTGTGATTTATGCACATTTAAAAATGTATTGTCCCTATATTTGAACAAGCCACAACTACAGGAAAAACAATTGATTCAAAGTAACCTTTAAATAGGCCGTACCGTGTCGTAAAGGTAGGTCTGCGAGTACATTAGGTGCTAACTGCGGTCTTAGATGGTGTCATTTGTCTCGTAGCAGCACGTGCAGTCAGAGCAACAGAGTGCAGCAACGGCCGATTTGCTTGTACTCAACGCCTGATTGGTGTTCTGGCGAACTAGAATTCTTCGGTCGATGACCTTGGTAGGCGATTATCGATCACCTCTCGTGGAACAAGCCATCACGTAATATCAATGTACAGATGTCCAAGAACAATAACAACAACAAGTTGTAGAAGAAGAAGAAAGGGCAGAAGGGGAAGGAGGAGGGCGAGATTGATAAGGAAGAGAATGATAAGGAGGAGAAGGAGGAGAATGATAAGGAGAAAAATGTAAGGAGGAGAATGATAAGGAGGAGAATGATAAGGAAGCGAAGGAGAAGGAGGAGAATGATAAGGAGGAGCAGGAAGAGAAGGAGGAGAATGATAAGGGGGAGAATGAAAAGGAGGATAATTATAAGGATGAGAAGGAGGAGAATTATAAGGATGAGGAGAAGGAAGAGAATAGTAAAATGTAATCGATAACGTAGAACACAAATGTCTAATGTAGAACACATTTCGCTACTGTTACATTTTCTCTGCATATATTGACACTGTGATTAAATCATCTCCCTTGGGTATGTTTCTGCTTGTAGGCCAAGTCGTCATTTATTGTCATCTAATATGATAGGGATAATGAAACATATTTAGCCTTTTCAGAATAATATTTGTGTTTCCTGTTATAATTATGCCCTCAAGTATTAGGAGAGGTTTGTAAGACAAATATGTGCACACACGCATGCGTGTGCGGTACGGAAACACACACAAAACTAAATTACGCGCATTACTTGGCCAAAGAGATCGAGAGAACGCATGACACAGTAGTACAGTGTCTGTCAAAACTGCACAACTGTCCAAGGAATATAGATAAGAGAAAAATAATGGAAAGCATGTAAAGTCAGCGAGAGAGAATGTTATGAAATTGAATGAATGACTACAACAGACATAGTAAAGTAGCTAATTATTAAATTATATATAATATATATAATCAGCTACTTTACCTTATCTGTTGTTGTCGAAATAAAGTTTCATTCATTCATTCATTCACTTCTTCTTGCCCTTTTTCAATAATTGTATCGTTGATAGTCTGTCGAATCCGAAGATGACGATAAAAATAAATGGGAAGGTCCGGAAGCTGCCGCATGAGAGAAGTTTTCACTGCTATGCCAACTCCGTGGATTCTGGCTTCATTCTCCGCCTTGCCTTTCCGAAAGAAGGTGTAGCCGCCGCCCGGTTTCCTCACGCAACCCTCAATCTCTGCAAGTCTCACTCACAGCCGCTATATCAATAATATTATAACGCTGCAGCTCTCTTGCAATAAGGGCAGTCCTTCTTTCCGGTCTTGCATTACGTGTCAGCTTTATCCATAAGTGTGCGAACATTCCATGCTCCGAGAAGGAGTCGTCTTGTGTTTCTTTGTTTTGGACCGCTCTTATGGATTGAACTAGCTGCCAGCCGCGGTATGCTGGCCATGCAGTTGTAGTAGGGCAGGCAATCTTTAGGCCACCTTTTCTATGCCCCTCCCTTACAAAGGGTGAGGAGTGCTGTCCTAAAAAGGGCTGCTCAGTCGCATGGGGTGCTGCCGGACTCCTCCGCTGCCCTGGATACAGAGTCAAACAACCTCTTGCCCACAGGCCGCCTACGTGCAGGTTTGGAACTACGACTCCCAGTGGTCACCTCCACCTGTCGCTTTGCCCCTCGCCCATCGCCGCAGGGCTTCATAAAGAAATGATGATAGATGAGATGGTGTCCAGTGATGAGTAGCACAAACCTGTGCGTGAATGATTTTAAAGTGGGAAGGCCGTTGCACAGGGGTGGTCCCACTCTCTCGGTCGCAGAAGCCGGGTTTCAATGGCCCAGAAGTTTGGTACGACTGAAGACTTTCTTGCCTGCAGTGGATGGCCATGACATCTTCCGTGCTCTGCCATGCCCTACGCACTCCACAGTGCACTGCTGTTCCACCTTCTTGGCCGTTTAATCTAAACTTGATTTCCTTGATTTCCCAATCCGCCGCAACAGTCTTCGCATGCTGGGCAGCAGGTTCCTAACTCACCGAGGGTTGAGGCCCGTCGATTACCCTCACATGGTTTTGCCTGCCTGTCGAGGTAGTTTGCCGGGGTGTGGCCGCTGTGCATGCTACATCTATTTTGAGCCACAGGTGAGAGTTGGGTGCCAGGTGGGAACCAAAGCGGACGAGCTACTCCGAAGAGCACGAGATGCTCCCGCGTACGTCAGAGGTACTACCCCTCCCTGACCTCATACACCCCTGTATGCATTATATACAATTGTTGAAAAGGGGCAAGAAGAAGTGTAACACTTATAAATACTTGCCCTGAAAGTTAAAGCATGGGGGCATTCACAAATCGCCCAGAATGAATTTAAGTCCATAGCTAGAACTTCGCAATTCTCTTGGAATTGTTGACACAGGCTGATTGTATCGTGCTGGGGCCGGTTTCACGAAGAGTACTTAAAGTTACGCACTTACTTAGAGTCACGTGTTTGCGAAAACTCCTATGTTCGCTTATATTTAAAAACATCACGTCAGTTACTAAGACAATCATCTTAGCGTTAAGAACGTTCTTAGCCGCTTCATGCAACCGGCCCCTGGTATATTGTTTCTAACAATTGCGTGTGCCACCTCTTCAAAGAGCTGAGCAGATCCTACTACTCAAAGAAGTAGGTAACGGTACAAATGGAGACATGTATGACACATAATAATTATTAAAAGTCTTGAAGTAGGTCTGTCCGATCAGATGGCTAACAATGTTGCAACTGTAATTTCATTCTCTACGGTCATTGTTGGATGTGTCAAAGCAAACTTGCCCAAAATCCAGCAGACACACTTGTTTCTCAGACGAGTCAATATAGAAGCAGCACAGTCTTCATTATGGTGTAATGGCACAAGGTCACGTTCAAGATCATTTTATCAATGTCTTGGCATTACTGCGAATATGACAATGTAAACCGCCCTTGCGATGGGATATGGGGAGCCGTAAAAACGCAGCTGTTCATGCGGTGAAGAAAGGGACACTTATCACGACGGCGCAAGACGTCGCTGCAGACGGAGTCAGCTTTGTTGTACCAATAGGGCATGTTATAATCAAAATGCCAAAAGCGCGTGGTAAAGAAACGTCAGGTTTTCGTAGTAAATTATTGACAGATTTATCAACATGCTCGTCTAGCTGTGGATATCTGACCTGGTGAAAGCTGGATGCTCACTGGTTCCAAGATGAACACAGTTTATGGTGTGTAGATCTATATTTAGCTGGGTAATGTTGGGTTATTGTCCATATTGGGGGTAATAAACAAAGTTCACACGATTCACATATGTATACTATCAATAGTAACTTGTGTATTATTTATTTTTATATAAAGAAACACAATGTTTCCTCAAGAAGAACATGATTTGTTATTCCCTAACTTGAACTTGTTCGAAACATTTGACATTCAGTAACACTGTCTCTTGAAACTTGTATTTAAAAACTCAATAACAGTACAAATGTTATTAGTCACGTATTGTTGAATATAATACACATTTATAGTAAACACACCAACCTCTGATCATGGGATCAAGTAAAAGAGAATTGCCTGTTTTAATAGAAATTTTTGTCTGCAAATATTGTTGTCATATCGATTACTAATGCCTAGTATTATTCACTATGTGTGTACATGATCATAGATGTGTTAATACATTTGTTACAAAAATGTTATCTTGTTATGGCAAGTGTTCATATAATACAGTGAAACCCTGGTAATCTAGAAACCATAACATCAGGACATAATATACCTTGCAATATGCATGATTAATTTATTTCAAAATCCAGACGAATACATTAGTGATTAACGTCCATACTTTTTTAAGCATGCCAGTTCAAATTGCACAACCATCAAAGGTACCTGGTAAAGACAGTTCCGTATTATACGAAGTTTTGCAAACAACTACATTTAAAACTTGCAAATTGACTATTACATTACAGCAGTATACATCCGAGAACTGCACCAATCCTTGGCAAACACCCCAGAAAATATATGTATCAGCAATACAATCTCTCATACTAGAGTACAGTTGTATTTGCCGAACATTAGCATATGGTCGCCTACTGATGTCTTTCTGTAGAAATCATGCAAGTTGGCTCTTTTCCTCCAGCCACCGTTTTATACCATAGCACATAGGCAACATTTGCATCACATGTTCGTGTGCTATGATATGTATATAAATGGGTCATGTTGGGGGCTGAAGTGCTGTATTTATGCCCTCTTCAAGTTGAATACATACTCCCTTGTAGATGTGTTTTCTCTATGAATTAATAACTCTACGTACAAATTCCAACATTTTCACCCCACGTGGGTTATTTGTCTTCCACCCTTGTTTCCATGACTGAGTCATTGCTTAGCCTTCTGAAGTATCTTCCTACTAAATAAGAACAGAGTTCCATTTGTTCAGTCACTTTACTAAAGAGAAAGCGTGAAATGACAATAACTAAACAAGTATTGAACAGGTTGAAATGCGAGTGTGTAATGGTTCCGTTTCTAGTAGCGCATGCGCACTGGTATAAGGGACCGGTTATTATGCGGGAGCAAGGGACCGGTTATAATGTTCTCTATCTCCCTCCGAGTCTTTATGCTACTGGATAAAGGCTGATAAATGTTTATTGACTATCCCATGGAGTAGTCCTTGTGCCAGGTAGGCACGCTGGTCGCTCTGGTGGATCGTCGTTGACCAATTGCTGGTGCTGGTGGTTCCACGTCAGGCTCCGATGGGGGTGGAGATCTCGGGGTCTCTGGGGCTGGTGGTGGCGTCTGGAGGATCGCGCGCCTCGGTGTGTCTCGTCCTGGGGTTGCAGGCGTGACTGCAGCGGGCGGTGTCTTGCGCTGGGGTGTTCTCGCTGACGTCAGTGTCGGTGGCGGTGTGTGCCCCGTCTGCGTCGCAGGTGTCGCAGGGTCGTTATCGAGGTCAGGTAGTTGCGGTGTCACGACGGGTGTTGGTACGGTGACGCGGGTTGCTAGGTCGTCATAGATCGATCGGGTTGGCGGCCGGTCGTAGTGAACTGGGCTGAACTTGCGCAGGAATTTCCTGTTCCGAAGTGTGACTCTGCCCGATCCGTCAATCTTGATCGCGTATTGGTCGTGCTGACGTACCTCAACGATACTGCCCGTCTTGTCCCATTTGTTGGGGTGAGGTCCTGTCTGGTTCTGTACGCGGACTAAGTCCCCTACCGCGAGTGGTGGAAGGCGTTTAGTGTGCTCCGCCCAGGTTTCAGCTGTGCGGATGTGGCGTTTACGGAGGGCTTCCTCCCTTGCTTTGAGTGTCTCACGCCAAGTCTCATGTGGTCTGTATTTCCCGGGGATAATCGGGATGAAATCGCGTGTCGGGCGGCCGAAGACACACATTGCCGGGGAGATCTTTGTGTCAGGGTCGGGTGTGTTGCGATATTGTAGTATCGCTATCTGCACAGCGTCAGTGTCCAGTTCTCCCTTCGGACCGGTGTTGTCGGTGATGAGTCGTTTCATCGTCTTCACCCCAATCTCTGCACGACAGTTGCTGTGGGGGAAGGCCACCGATGAT
This sequence comes from Paraescarpia echinospica, assembly GCA_020002185.1. NCBI lineage: Eukaryota > Metazoa > Annelida > Polychaeta > Sabellida > Siboglinidae > Paraescarpia > Paraescarpia echinospica. Next base: position 26,808,341 of record CM034538.1, on the reverse strand, counting down.
AGGCGGTGGTGTACGCCCCATCTGTGCAGGAAAGACCTGGTATCGGTAGAGGTGAACTCCGGACCCCCGTCCGATGCGAGCTCTTCTGGCGTCCCGTACGTCACGAAGGCGCGACGTAAGTGGTTGATGAGGCCGGTGGCGCCACCTGTCGACTGCGATATGATTGACCAGTTTGAGTATCTGTCCACCGTCACGAGGTAGTGTACGCCCCTGAGTACGAAGAAGTCCGAGCACACTGCCTGGAAGGGGTAAACGACCGGGATCGGTGGGATGGGCGGCGCTCCAGGTTGTGAGGGTGCCATCCGGTGGCAGTGTTCGCAATTTTTCCGAGTGGTGCTGATGTCGGCCGATATGCCTGGCCAGAACACAGAGGATTCTGCACGGGCGGTCATCATCGATACGCCCTGGTGGGCAGCGTGTAGGGTGCTCAGTACCTCACCGCGGAGTGAGGGCGGTATGATAACCCTGTCCTTGTATAGGATCACTCCGTCTGTCGATGTGATGTTTTCGCGGTACTGGTGATAGTCGCGAATCGTCTCTGGCATCTCGATCTTCGAGTCGGGGATGCCGTCGGTTGCCATTTCCTCCAGTGTGTGCATATCGACGTCGCTGCTGGTAGCCTCCCTGACACGGTCCCATGTCACTGATCGCAATGATTCGAGGCCCGCGGCGCACCATGTCAGGTTGTCCTCCTCGACGTCGTCGTCGTCGTTGTCATCCGGTTCGACTCGGCGTAGGAGATATAAGACGTTGGTGTGCATGCTGGATGGTAGGTGGTTCACTATGGCAGCATTGTCATCTTGTAGGTTCATGAGTGACGGTAGCGCGGTGCCGACCGGCCTACGTGACATGGCATCTGCCGCCTTGTTCTTCATGCCTGGGACATGTGTGATGCGGAAGCGATAACGCAGGGTCTTCTCCTTGAGGTTCCTGAGGCGGGGGTTAGGTATGTCGTCAAGGGCTCTGTCCGCAAGGAGTTTCAGCAGCGGCTTATGGTCTACCGCTACGATCAAGTTCTCGCAACCCAGCACGAAGTAGCGCGCCTTGTCCAAGGCGTCCGCGACTACGAGGGCCTCGCCCTCTATGGGCGCGTATCTGGATTCTGCTGCGTGTGTAAACCTGCTGCCGACCAGGGTTATTTTCCACCCGTCGTTGCAGCAGAAGGGTCTGATTGGTGAGCATCGGCAGTGCTTTTGAAATAGCCAGAATCCAATGCCCTCCTTCGACCAGTCTGTGGCGATGCATGTAGGCTTGGTCTTGTCAAAGATGCGGACGCCGCGCTCGATTTCTTGAACGATCACGTCCTTCGACTCGCGGAATATGTCCTCTAACTCCGGGGACCACTTGAAGCGTTCTCCATTTTTCAGGAGCTTCCGGAACGGATGCATTCGTTCGGCCATGCTGAACGCATAGGCCACTTGATTGACCAGCCCGAACCACGATCTGACGTCGGTGATGTTACGCGGTTGTGGGAAATCGCGGATCGCCTCCAGGTAGCGGCTGCATGGTCGCACGTCAGTCATGGTGATCGTGAAGCCTGCAAAGTCCGCTGTGGGTGCGCTGAAGACGAACTTCTCCGGGTTGAGGATGATTCCATTCCGGCCACATATATCCAGCCATTGGACCGCCTGGAAGTAGCTCTCCTCGATCGTATCTGACCATAGTAGCGTGTCGTCCACGCACTTGGTCTTGTCACCAATGTCCGCGACGATCTCGTCGTATATAACCATCTCCTGACGCTATATACCCTTGTGGAGCCGATAGGTACCGGTAGCGTCCCCATGGAGTGATGAAGGTCGTCTTGTGGCGGTCGTCCTCGTGTAGAGGGACACTGTGGTAGCCGTTCCATGCGTCGAATACGGTCTTGCGTTTCCCGTTAGGTATGCGTCTCGCCTGGTGGAACGGGGATTGGGTGTGGTGGGTTTCGCGGAACGCATGTTTGTTCAAGGCCTGGAAGTCGATGGTGCGTCGCGGCTTGCCGTTCTTTTTCGCGCAGATTACCATGCGGTGACACCATGTCACCGGCGTACCGATGGGTACTTCCTCTAACACGCCGAGACGAACGTCCTGGTCAAGGCCTGCTTTTACCTCGTCTTGCCAGTGTATGGCCACGGGGATGGGAGTGTGATGGGCAACCGGCGTCGCATCCTCATCGAGTATAAGACGTAGCGGCGGGCCAGTCATTCTCGGTAAGGGCTGGTGCGGGCACGTATTGAAAGTGCTCTGAGCGTATATTCTGAGTAAGTGTTTCTGTAAGGTTTCTCTGTTAGCCTCGGTCGCCGGCATGGGGAGTGTGGTCGGCTTGGTCGGCGGCTCTGCACGTCGCGGGCAGTCACACAATTCAGAGGTCGCCAGGTTGACCTCCCCGAGTGTTGGGAACTTGTCCGAGATCATGCCCAGGTCCACGCAAGCTGCGCGGGAGAGGAATATGCGGTCCGAGGTGTCTGTCACGTACGCGATTTGGCGCGTCTCCAATCTCCGAGTGCCACTGTTACCGGCGAATCTGACCACCACAGCTCCGAGAATACGAATTCCCTTGTTGTTCGCAGCCTTCATAGTCATGGATACGGGTATGAAGTCCTTGGTACTCAGGCCCATTTGTTGGGTGACTCCAATGCCGATCAGGCAGCTCTGACAGCCCGTGTCGGCCATGACAGGCAGGGATACTGCGCGGGTGCGTTTCAGGAGGTCAAAACCCAGCGCTTTGTAATCTTCGCGCTCGTTGGTAAGAGTGAGGTTGATGTACGGCTGCGGGTTGGACGCGCGTTTCGTCCATTTATCGCACATATCATCGTACAGATGGTGAGCGAGGGGGAGTGTGCGTAACCCGTCGCCCGTGCTGTCCATGGTGACCGTGCATAGCTCGACGAAGGCTGCCGTTTGCTCGTCATACAGCTCGTCTGTCTCCTCAGATGGGGGCTTAGTCGGTCGTCCGCTCAGGCACGCCTTGTCGAGGTGATTCTGGCGGCCACACTTCTGGCACTTTTTACCATACGCGGGGCACTCGGTGCGTCTGGTGTGCCACAGGGGCGTCTTGCCGTGACCCACCTCGCCGCAGTAGATGCACACCCCTTTGGGCTTGGCTTTCGGTTTCTCCGGCCTGGCTCCTCCCCTGTTGCGGACGTTCTGCTGTTTCCCCCGCCGATACGAGCTGCTGATCGCATCCGTGTTCTGAGGGTAGAGTAGACGCGATGCCGAGCGTTTTCCAGACTCCTTGGCCTCGATATACTCAATCATGTCCTTTAATGGCATGTCCTGGTTCTTTTCACCGAGCAGATCAAGTTGTATCTCTTGGTCTGCCATGCCGCGGGCAATCACATTGCGTATAATCTCTTCTGTGAAGTCGTTGACTTGATCGCACTCCGTCTTAGTGCACTTCATCTCGTACTTGCATGAGTCCGCCTGCCCCTTGATACGGGCGTAGAACGACCGGATGGGCTCCTCGTGTCCCTGCCGCATGTTAGACAGGGCTACCCGAGCTACCATAGTGTTCTCCGCTCGGACGGCGAGTGCCTTCATGGCGGTGAGGACGTCTTTTTCGTCACTGCTCATTAGGCTCTTGCCCGCTGCGCGAGTGAGGTCTTTTCTCAACTCCTCCTCGCAGCATTCCAGTAGTTGTGCGACTATGTCGGGTCCAACAAGTTTAGTACCCGTCTTGTACTCACCCCAGCGGGTTGTGAAGTATGACCAGGCCTCGCCCGTCCCGGCCAGTGCTACGGAAGGACGCTTGAGTTTCTCCATCTTCGCATTCGCGCCCAGCGCCCGGGGGACTGCGACGTGCACAGTGGCGTGTACACTCAGCATAGCAGCCACCACTGCCGCCTCTGCGTGCGTAGCCGTATAGTCACAATCCTCGATCGGACACTCAACGTTCACAGGCGCCATCAAGTTGTTTAGTTATAAATAAGAACAGAGTTCCATTTGTTCAGTCACTTTACTAAAGAGAAAGCGTGAAATGACAATAACTAAACAAGTATTGAACAGGTTGAAATGCGAGTGTGTAATGGTTCCGTTTCTAGTAGCGCACTGGTATAAGGGACCGGTTATTATGCGGGAGCAAGGGACCGGTTATAATGTTCTCTACCTACCTAGCTGCCATTGCCATGTTATATGTGGCATGCTAATTCCAATATTTGTTTAAGTAGAATTAACTTAGTTTAGGTGGAGTCATTGTAAATGGCTGAAGTTATTGAGTGGAATAAGTGTGTGTGCACAACCAGTAGTGTTTGGATATTAAACACCAGCAGAGATCAAACCTGCCACACACAACACTGAAACACTATTGTCATAAACAACACAGTTCAACAGTTTTAAAACAAACAAATGTCATAGTATGTTTGCATTTACAACACAATACTCTAACATATTTCATTCACAAATAGATTGTTTACATTGTTGGAAAAGTCATATGGTACATACACATATATGAAATTTCGACATTCGCATGTTTATTAGAATTGTCTATGTTTTTGTTACCTTAATAATTAATGCCATTGTGCCTGTGTGTGCGTGCATGCGTGCGCGTGCGTGTTAGTGTGTGTAGGTATTTTCAATAACAAATTAAGTTATTAACATAACACAGTGGATGGTTCCATCCATAAATAACGTTAACATTTTGATTTCTAGATCCACACTGCTTTGTAACGCTTCATAACACTGACCTGTAAAGTAAAAAGATAAGTTCTGATACAGCGCATTATCCAGTCCTCAGGACTGCTCAAAGCGCTTTACACTTTACTCGCAGACCCGTTCAATAAAACACCATCTCGACTTCTCTGGGAAGCATCCAGCCACGCTGCAATCAATGCGCGAAGACTATTCGTACACATATATCCACCACTGTCTACAGCCAGGTACTCATTCGTACAGCTGAGTGAATTGGAGCAACATAGAGGGAACGAACTTGTCCAAGGTTCGACACCGCGGCATAGGATTCTAAATCGGGTTCTCCTGGTCGATAGTTCGAAGCTCTAAAGCCATTGTACCACTGCGCTCCACATTACAATCTAAAAGTACATTTGATAAAGACCCCTGCACTATATATTATGGTACATAAGAACTTGAATAAAGTACTAAAATAAAGCTATAATTAAAACTAATAATAACTAATATACCAACTGTCCATGTTTAGACTTACTTTTAATAGGCGTGATTATTTATAGGTGAAGGGGCGGAGGCGATAGCTCCGCGCGTAGTTACGCCTGACTTTCGATCAGACTTGTCGTAAAACATGCACAGATATTCTGTTATCATTCAGCAGGTTTTTGTCTACGAGTACGTGTTACTGGTCCCGTGAGCCATGTCATGCATGTCATGCTGACCAACTGGGAATAGTATGACTGGGTTCGATTTCCTCTGGGCGCATTTTGGGTGCCATTGAAAACGTCTATTCAACTATCTGAGATCACCATGGCACTGATGCCGTGGCACGACATTGGGATAACAGCCTGCTTCAGGAACATCAATTAGTTATCTGTAGCACAGATCTACACATGCGTTAAGCGCTTCTCGTCTTCAAGACAGGCAATTGTTCAAGGGAGCTGAATGCATGTTCATGCCGCCAATTTCTCACACGCACAGGCACGCATCACGCAGACACACCCAGAAACGCGCACACGCGCGAAAACGCACGCACACACACACACACACCAAACGGCGTTGCATGTGCGCACGACACGTGAATCGTTTGCCCAGGTGTGTTACCGATTCTTCGTGAATAGCTCGTCTGACAGCTTGTGTCGGTAAACAAAAGCAATTTATTACGGAGAAAGGGGGTCACAATCTGTTGTAATTCATGGACATACATAATTATTTGTAATGTTTCAAATTCTACAATGTCGATTTCCTGCAGTACGTGCACAGTTGCCTATATAATAATACACCAACTAAACCCATACCCCATTGGATATGCGATCACTTCCCATATATAGGAGTTACTCATAATTAAGCGAGATTTGTCATAAAGTTGATATTTTAAATTATAATACATTTGTCTCATTGGCATCGTCTTCTCCACTTATCTGACTACGTATGTGCTAAAATTTAGTGTGTTCTTAATAACATCACTGTATCTATGGGGTGTTTCAAAACGCCACCCGATTTTTGACTCGTTAAAAAGGTGCGTCCAAAACGGGCCCCCTGCACACCCACTTGTATATTGTTCAGCCGTCATCACACATTTCGCAAAAACATTGTGCACACTCGGACCCTAGCTAGTCATGGTGTGTCCACGCCGCACATTAGTCACATTTCATCCTGGCTTCCCCGTCCTTATTGTCCGAAAACAGTTGGTGCATTGTTGTTTCTGCACCCAGGTGTTTCGCTTATACTCGAAGCTACGAGTTATCGCAGTGGCATGGCGAATGATCCCTTCCTTTCCCGAGTAGTTCCACTCGTAGTTTTTTGTTAGATCTTGTTCTCAATCGAAGTTGACGTTTGTATGGACCGAGCGTGGTGAGACATGTCTTTTCTCTGTTAGACCTTTCGCTTTGTTGATGGATTTCCTTTCAGTATGGGCGATACATTCTCTACGGGGTTTATTATCATGGTTTAGTGATACAGCGGTACATGCAACTTGACAATATACTTAAACATTACACTACTTGATAATATAACACGTATCCATAAAACTCGTATTGACATAATATAAAAAAGTATTATTAATATTTTTTGTTTTGCTTATGAATTGTATTATTATTACTATTGTATAACTAGGTATTGTGCAATTACCCTATATATATTTAATAATAATATAATACCATAATACATTACAAATGGAGGTGTGCGTATTGTACCAACAAACGATAGGGAACCCCTGTTAGCCAGCAACAACTTAGGGGCCCGTTTTGGGCGCATTTCAGGGCCTCGGGTTGATTATCAATTTGAGTACAAGCTCTCTATGCTTTTAAAATCTAATACACGCATGTCAGAGCATATACATTTCGTGTATGCATACCGCAGTTTCCGTTGTTTTCAACGCGCACAAACGGAAATATGATATTTTGAAAATAGTGCTAACATTTTAAGAAAAGTTTGAAAAACAATCTTATTAAGCTCGCCTCTTTGAATGTGCGTTTCGCGCTTCCGACTAATATTCACTAGTGCTCATTCATGAGTTACTTAGCAGTGCTACCACAAATGTAGCTGCATATAGTTAGTACAATAACGTCAAACGGCGTTCCCCTACGTATAATGATCTGGATATAGAAGCAGTAAGTGTTTGAATACACATTTCCGATCAGCCGCTCGTCAGACAGGTCGAACGGGTATTATTTATTATTCGGATTCCGTCTCTGATATAGCGAGCGGACGTTTGCACGTTTCGTACGGGTGGTAGGGTTTGCAGTCGCGATTATTAATAAGACAAAGTAGGCCTACCACTGATTTAGTTAACTTCCATACATTGCGTAGGACAGCTGCCAGGGTTCGCGATGAACATGAATTCAGGAAGATAGAATGGAAATGTATAGCCTGACTGGTGGCAAGTGGACGGGCTAGACCCCCACGTTATATATGTATAAAAACGCCCGCGTATTTGACAAGCAAGACGCATGCTTCGTTGGTCTCGCTTAACCGATTCTCGCCTGGCTGCGTGACTTCGCCATGAAGATAGTCTGGCTCAGAATTGCCTTTTGACTACTCACTGCCAGTTAGCACGTCTATCCCCAAGACTGTTGATATATTATGCATGTTTTCGATAACGAAATGAAATTACGAAATAGTTTTATACAAAATAAAATGAATCTTAAATTAAATTAACACAAACAGAAGTTTCGAGTATTCTACGGGATTCGAACCGAGGACCCTAAAATAGTAGCGCTACCAACTTAGCCATCAAGATCAGCACGTTTTGGTTGTACTTCGGCGACTACATTATATTAGTTAGCAGTCCGACCGTTGCGCGCAACATCGATTGCACTTTTAGTTAAATGTTTCCTTGTTGTTATTTATATCATGCTTATTCACACTTAGTCTTTTGTTTCTGCACGAGCATAAGCAAAGAACGTCAACACGTAATCGTTGACAGCCACGATAGCTTCCACCTAGTGAATATGCATGTCCTTTAATGTTTTTTGTGTGTGACATGTTTCAATATAAGTTTAATGTTGAATAATTGTTATAGTATAGTATTATCTGATAAAAGTGTATCTTTATTTAATTTGTTATTTCATAGTTGGCCTGAGAGCCAATCATCGTCTCGAATCTGGGGTAAAGCCACCTACCGGTAACATTGGCAGGGCATTAATATTTCAGGCGGTAGTGACGAGCGAAAATGTGCTGCCACCTAAAGGCGCCTGGGTAATCGAGGTTACAAATGCATTCATAATTTATAGAAATAACATCAAATCACACAGTGACACACATGATAGCAAGTATGCTAACAGGCAAATATTTTTCATGGTATACTGTCACTTTCCTAAAAGTAAAATGCGTTAAAAATGGTAATCAACTCAGAATGCAATTTTAACTGGGTGAAACCAACGGTACCACACTTGTTTGGTTTTCGGTTTTACTTTTGACAAAAAGGCACCGTCAGCAACCAACCAGTCATATATTTTAAATAAAAACAATATCCGATTAAAATGACTGACAGTTGAAGATGGCGGATAACCCATGGAAGATCGAATCTGCAAGCCGGCCACCCAACCTCAAACCCCTGTCGAGGAGGAGCCGTCATTTTCCACGGTGCTTCAACAGCGAAAGGAGTTTACTCTCCTCTGGCTCATGTTTACCTAAAATAATAATGATTACTATTATCCAAACCTGTTAACACTTTACGTCCGATAAATATGAATACTGTAACAGTTCCTATAAGACTACGCCGCCGATTCATCAACCTGAATGGTCTGGCGTCTCGATCGTCTCTTTCGGTGGAAGTTCGTGAACAGCCGTCCTCAAGTTCCTGTCGCCAAGTCGCACGCGTTGTTGAGCTTGTAGTTTACACATCGAAGTCATCGTGGCCATTTACTGCAACGACAATTAATCGATGTAATAATAATTTATGATATTAATACTAATAACAATTAAGAAGACAAAAACGAAGAAAATGAGGAAACATGTCCTGCCGCGGATCCACTCCGACTTCGTACGCCCAGCTCTTACATAAAACTGGTTGTCATGTGGACAAAATGACGTCATCACCAATTATTGATGTCTAGAAAGGTATATAGACGCCAATCCGCAGTGCGCAACTTCCTGGCATTGTGGTATCAGTATACGCATGCGCCAATTTCATGTGTAAGTTCCTGATCTTGACATTCGAAGACGGGGGTGGGTGGGGTGGACGGTGGTGTTGAACATTTTTCGCCGCCTCGCCGCCCCGTAACTTCAGCTTCTTAATTTGCTGTCTCGGCTCGATTCATGACATCGGAAGACAAGGGTGGGGTGGGGCGGGGAGAGAGTGCTGTTGAAATTGTTCTGAGAAAATCCGGTAGATTTGACTGTATACCGAGAGACCGGGAGATATACAGACAACATCCGGGAGACTCTCGGATATACTGGGATACTTGGCAGGTATAGTATTACCATACGTGTAATTAACTGGAGCAAGTATCCAGGACCACGCTCAAGTAGTACAAAAAAGTGCACTGAAAATACCACGCAATTTGAGTGAATACAAGACAATTTAATAACATGTCTAGATGTGTCATCACAAACATAGACTCCTTATGTCTAGCTCGTCAGCAAACGTGACATTCAAGTGGAGTGGCGACAGCGGAATGGTGAAGCTCCGGCGGAAAATCGTCAACAGTGCCCATCCCTCCCCGTCTTCCGATGTTAGGATCCGACTGTGCGACAGCGGAGATCTATATGAGTTTGGCGGCCAGAGGTTTTTGCGAGCTTCAACGGGGGTGCAATTGGAGGTTTTGCCCTCCCCCTCCAGACTATCCTGTCTGGATCCGCCTCGATCTGCTAACCACTGCACTAGCGCGCTATCCCCAATAGCGTATGTTGTAGTCCTAAACATGCCAATTTCCCTACTAATTTATTTCTGGGAGACCAAAAATATACATGCCGTAAACTCGAGGTAAAAAAAAGGGGCTGTACCCCGCGAAATCGCCTTCACAGCGGCCCACACTAAAAGGCGGACCGCGAACGGGCGGACCGGGCGGACCGGGCGGATCACATTCACAAGGATGCGCGCGATCTTTGTTCCTTCTTTACAAGCGTTGTTGTTGTTTGCGCGTGCGTTCGTAAATATTGGAGTGTTTTTTATTATTGTATTATTACACAATATTAACAATTCTAAAAATAATACCTGAATGGTGTAACTTTAGAAAATCTTAACATAATAATAAATTAACAGTTTACTTACTATAAAAGAATACTCTGATGCAGACTCAGTTTATTTAAATCGTTTGATGTAACCACTCGTCTACGGTACATGTTTTCACAACCTAGTTGTTATTGAACGCTGACCTTATTGAAACAATTGCAATAGACCCAGGTGAGGAATTCTGAGGCTCCAGCAGTCTTTTGATTTTGTTTGATCTAGTGTACAGAGGCAGGCATATTTGGTTTTATTTCAGTTGGATTGCACTGCTAGTTCCATATGTGTTAATGAGAGTGTGAGTAGTTAATGTTATTTGAATGTTCTTGTTAACTAAGATCGTGGACAGCATCCCTGTGACTACTTTGTTTTGTAGGCCTAATTAATGCTGGTTTTTATGATACTTTATTAAATCCACACTCATTTTGTAATTATATAATCAATACCCAATTTAAATTAGTTTAATCTAAATTATAACATAGATATGGCCTACAGTTATATTCATATTTTAAATATAAATCTTAGCATGTAAATGACTGCACACTTTTTATGTATGAATATCTATGCATACTGTTTGTAACAGTTGAGATTGACATGGAACAATTATTTGAATGTATTTCATAGTTAATTAGTTCATATACACTAAGCCTATTGGCATATCGCATTTGTTTTAACTGTTATTGGAATGTAATATTTATGTATTATTAAATTTATTTAAGCAACTAGGACAACTCTACCTATAATAAGTTTTAAAAAGTCAAATGAAAACTTGTATATACACAAAACAAAACAATTAATAGTAAGCCAGCTGTTTTATAGATGATAAAAGAATACAAGGACCAACTGTCACTAACAACAAAAGTGGGGAACAGGCCATATGCAACCGATTCATTTGCCATGTCTTTGTATTATAATTTGGTTGTGTGACTTTGTAACATTCAGTTGTTCATTGTTCCATTGTTAGCTGAGCACTTGAGTAGATATTACACATGCTTTGATAGCTACCACTGTGTTTTGCAAGTTACTACAAACAATAGCTTTCTAGAAGAGGTATAACTCCAGAGGTGTGCCTTTGATGCAGCATTTCTGACTTGGTTTAAAGGAACACATTGTACTACGATTAACTTTTGTGGTGAGCATGTAGGTATTTAAAAACATAGATAATGTTTGGTGGACATTCCCTCAATGACCAGTTTGTGTTGTTAACATCACTGCTGTCATGGCCTTTGACAAAAGAGGGGCTACCATAACAGCACTGAGTAATGACATTTGCTCTGCTAGTCGGATCTAGGGCAACCCACATGCCGTGGTTGTGCCTGGCACAAACAGTTTGGCCGATTATGTTTTTGAGGAAAGAGTGGGACTGCAATGGGAACAAATAGTGGACCAGTATGTTTGACTTGCCGACAAGGTTCGAGATTTGTACAACAATGAAACGCTCATTGTTATGTCAGCCGTCCTTTCAAGATTAGATTGGTAAGTGCTCTATGATATACATAGAATAGTTATACATAGAATAGACTAGAACTTGATTTCTGTCACAATACACATTTCTGAATATATTTACAATGGATTACAAAAAAACAATACTGCAACCGAGGAGATCCTCTGGAAAACCCAAGAGGCTTATGTTAAGGACCACCTGGACAATTACAATTATATCAATCGGGTTCCTTTATACCATAAAATTACAACGTAACCTTAAAACTGTACATTCAACTGGAACAAGATGAATAGTACATACATGAATAGGTGTTTTATGAAATTGGTTGTCTGCTAAAGAAATAAATAGAAAGTTACATATTGGGACATATTATAGTTTTTTGACTAGATTAAATGTTAAACATCAGTAATACATTGAATAAAACAACAACAAAAAACACTTATAATGCCATGAAAAATGATGGAAAAGACTGTTCACTTATGTATTTGACTTTCTTGGGGTGTCATCAGAATAGTTGTCACTGGTTCATGCATAAATTCATAGCAGCTGTTTATTATCTTATTTTACATGTGGTTTGTAGTTAATTGTACATATCATACAGACAAACAACAAATCCAAGAATTGTTATATTATTAATTGTACTGTTGTGTTCATTTTGTAAAATCATTAATGTCTTCTCATATTTCCACCCTTGTATTAACGAAAGACATATCAATGTTTGTAAACGAACGGACAGGAGTGCACCCGAAGGAACAACGCACGTAAACATGGAACGTAGAGATCGCGCGCATCCTTGTGAATGCGGTCCGCACGGTCCGCCCGTTCGCGGTCCGCCTTTTAGTGTGGGCCTTCACAGCTATTCTTATTGCCCACTAGATGCCGGCACAATAGCCAGGTTAATTTGTCCGCTAGGAGGCAACGTTGCAGAAATAGCGGTAAGAAACAGGAAAAGGCCGTTTAAAAACTTCTGTCCTGTCACTACATTCCCACCGTGCACACTGTGACTGTATAATTTCTTCAAAATTAGGTAAGTATCCTTTTGCTAAATGTTAAGAATCAATCCGCAAAGCCACCGGGGAAGTGTCTGTCATATTAAATAAATTTTGTATCGAGTAACGACGAGTTCCCGACCATCTCATTGGTTGTAGACGGTGAGTCGCCAGTGGTCTGGAGAGTGGAGTCTTGACGACGCACACTTATTACTTAAGCGGAATTTGAAGTCGGCCAGTGAAGATACAAAAACTAACGCCTACAAAGCCCTTGTAAAACCCCACATTGAATATTGTAGTGCCATCTGGAATCCTCACCATCAGGACCAAGTAAATAAAATGGAAGCTGTGCAAAGGAAGGCCGCGAGATACGTCACCAACAGATATCATGACAGACATAACACCAGCGGCAGCAGTGTAACATCCATGCTAAACCATCTACGACTACAGTGGGATTCTCTGGCATCAAGCCGCACCAAGACACAACTGACTTGACAATAAATTACTCTCTCTTACAGAGGAACATGGTCTGATCCAACATGTCAAGGAACCCACGCACAGACAGGGAAATGCCAACAATATTTTAGATCTTGTCTTCACCAATAGACCTGGGTTAATAAAGAAGATAAATGTAGTAGACGGAATAGCAGACCATAGCACAGTCATTATTGATGTAAACATTTCGCCCAAACGCAAACATCGTCCAAAACGTAAAGTCTTCATTAGAAATAAAGCCGACAATATTAACATCCAGAAATCTCTTGAAAACTTTACACATGAATACTTCTCTCAAAACCAAAACATGACTGTCAATGACAAGTGGAATCTTGTTTCCACGAAAATCATCAACATTATGAACCAATATGTACCGCACCGACTTACTACTTCAAGACACAATCTTCCCTGGTTCAATAAAGATTTAAAGAAAATGTGCAAAATAAAGAAACAGCTATATAACAAAGCAAAAAGAACTAGAAATCCAGAAGACTGGAAAGAATTCTGTGACATCAGGAGAAACATGCATAAACACCTTCGTTCTGCTAGACTATCCTACATAAGTCAATTCCTGACAACAACAATAACAGAGAAACCTAAATCATTTTGGAGCTTCATTTCTAAACTTAGACAGGATAACCAGGGTATTGGGGACCTTAACATTGCTGGTAACATCATTAGCGACGACAAACATAAAGCAGAAGCCTTAAACAATCAGTTCCAAAGTGTCTTCACACACGAAGGAAATTCCACCCTACCAGATATGGCCAGAAGTCCACATGGAGAAATCCCCAAACTAACAATTACACTTAAAGGAGTACTTGATCAACTTTCCAAAATTAACATTTCTAAATCGCAAGGACCAGATGGCATTCCACCATGGTTCTTAAACAGATATGCCTCTCATCTAGCACCAGTAATACATGACATTTTCCAATCATCTGTTGACTCTGGACAAGTCCCCAATACCTGGAAAGAAGCCAATGTAACAGCAATTTTTAAGAAAGGAAGTAGAGCAGAAACATCTAACTACAGACCAATATCCTTAACACCTGTGGTTTCTAAACTTCTTGAACACATCATACATAGTCACATTATGAAACATCTTGAACAGCACCACATTCTAACTGACCACCAACATGGCTTCCGTGCCAAAAGATCAACTGAAACACAATTAATTCAAACAATCCATGACATAAGCAAATCACTTGATGAGAAGAAATCTGTAGACATGGCCATCCTTGACTTCACCAAAGCATTCGATAAAGTTCCACATAAAAGATTAATCCACAAACTCAAACACTATGGCATCACAGGCCCAATATCATCATGGATAAATAGTTTCCTTACAGGAAGAACTCAACAGGTCGTTATAAATGGATCTAAGTCAACATCAACTCAAGTCATTTCTGGGGTACCACAGGGCACAGTACTGGGGCCCCTACTTTTCCTACTTTACATAAATGACCTGCCAGACAATCTTTCCTCAACTGTTCGCCTTTTTGCAGACGACTGCCTGTTATATTCACCGATTAAAACTGACCAAGACACATCTGTCCTCCAAAACGATCTGCTCAAACTTGAGAAATGGCAACACACGTGGCTTATGAAATTCAACCCCACTAAATGTTATACAATGACAATAGCCTCAAGAAAACCGACACCAAATCTCTACACATTCTGCGGACAACAACTTAAATCTGTTGAATCACACTGTTATCTTGGCATACATATATCAAATACATTAAATTGGACAATACAAAGCAACTCGGTCACAAAAAAAGCACAACAGACATTGGGAATGATTAGAAGAAATTTAAATAAATGCCCAACCCAAATCAAGTCCATAGCCTACACAACCCTTGTCCGCCCCATACTTGAATATGCGTCAGCATCATGGGATCCACATTGCCTAAGAAATATCAAACTCATAGAAAGAACCCAGAGACAAGCCGCCAGATTTTGTAAGAACAACTATTCTAGAGAGCCTGGAACGGTAACACAACTCCTTAAAGATCTCCAGTGGGACACCCTCCAATCACGAAGAAAAACCCAAAGACTTAGCATATTATATAAAATGGAACATAACCTCATAGATATCCCACTAGATCAATACACCAAACTCAACACCAGATGCTCACGTAAACATAATAAACAGTTAGTACAAATCAGGCACTCGACAAACATATTTGGAAACAGCTTTTTCCCAGTCACAATAAAAGAGTGGAATTCTCTACCTCCAAGCATTGTATCAAGTACGTCACTGAATTCATTCCAGATTAGCCTAGCCCAACATGTAAAAAATTAATCCATAAGAGCCACCATGCGCACTGGCGTGATGTGTCCATAGGACATTTTGCCAGTCAAAATACAGATACAGATACTGACCATGCTTTTCAAGATCATCCACAACTATGTTGATATCGAGCCCCAGCCCTACCTCTCCCCTGCCTCATCAAGAACTAGATCCAATCATTCCCTTAACTTAAGTTCCGTCAGTTTCCTGCATGCACAGATGTATTTAAATTAAGTTTTTCCCCAGGGTCATTCCTGTGTGGAACTCCTTGCCAGCACGTGTTGCTGTCTGAAGTAGGGTAAATGAGGGACTAGGGCTGTGGTGGCCGGGGTTTATATCTTGTCGTATTCGGCGACCGCTATGGTTGCTGAATTGGCCTACACCTGATACCTGAAAAAGGCAACAACAATTACATTTTTTTCTCTCTTCTCTCTCATACTTTTGGTCTTTTGTATACATTCTTTTTCTTCTCTTTTGTGTTTCCTCCAACAATAAACCAACCGTTGTTTAATGATCAAGATTGATTGGTCAACGTAACATACAGATAGATAGATACTAAAAGGTGGACCAAGAATAGGTGGACCACTTTCAAAAGGAATCGCACGATATCTCTTCCGTCTTTACATGTGTTGTTGCTCTCTTGCGAGTACATTTGTAAACATTGGGGTGTTTCTTTATTTTAGCCGTTGTAAGTGTATCATCATTGGTGTATCTTATATTTTTAGAAAATAAAAAGAATCATAACGATAAACAGTCTATAGTTACTATGAAAATATCGGCGCTGAAAATATCACTCATTTATAAAGTGAGGTCCCACGCAGTCTTGATTTAAATCAGTTGATGTAGCCACATGGCTAACTGTACATGTTTTTTTTACGGGCAACACCATTGTTACTGAAATAATTAGCACACAGCAAGGTTATGAATTTTGAGGCTTCGGCCGTCTTTTGATTATGTTTGATCTTGGGGTATACTTGGTTTGAACTCAATTGGATTTTCACCGTTACACATTTGTTAGTGACTGAGTAGTTCATAGGATTTGAATGTTGATATCAGCTTTGGCAAACTGGAATTTTGTCACGAAACATCAACAATGACCATTGTTGAAATTTGGAGGCTTTACTAGTTAATTGTCTTTGAAATAAGTACCATGAGCTCAATTGGTATGTTATAATGCGAGTGCTTTATTTCTTCTTCATCTTTATGTTAGGCAACCCCCATCCGTTGAGCAGATCGAGTCTGCTCGGAGATTTTGCTGCACTTTATGGGGCTTAATAATTAATATTTCATGTGAAGAACTACTCTTAGTAGGAAAATTTAAATCCGTTGAACCAACACTGGAACTGTGGACATGTTAGCAAAGATTATATGTATGTCTGTGATCAGCACACAGATACAGTCTCAATTTAATTTCTGTTGGCCTAACTCCCTTGTTTTGTGCACATTTGTACAACACATTATAAATAAAGTTGTTTTAGTATAATTTTTTATAAATCTTAACATTTGACTTTGTATACTACATATGTATGGACATCTGTAGCGCGCCTATATGTACATGTATTTGTAACAGTTCAGACTGAAATAAAAACATGTATTTGCATTAATACATTCATGAGTTAGTTCTTTTGCAATAGGCTTACCTTCATACCTCAACTTTTGTAACTTCTTTTTCAATGTACTAATTAATTGTAGCTAATATTGAAATTATTGATGTAGAACAATTCTACCTATTACATTTGCTGACAAAATAATCAAATGTACGATGTAATATAAAAACTATAATAGTAAACCAGCTGTCTTAACACAAGAACGCAAGCACATTACACCATCAGTGTTTACAAACAAATGCACAAAAGTGCCTGCAACAGCAACAGCGCATGTAAAAACGGAGCTCAGCGATCGTACGAATCCTTGTGAATGTGGTCCGTCTGTACTTGGTCCACCTTTTCGTTTTAGTGTACGGCGTCTTGACTATCTTGACAGTAACACTGTCACTGACAGTGTGACAGTATGAGTGACTGTCAGGGGTTAACCCTGTGAAAGTGACGCTCTGTCTTGAAGGCTGAAGCAGAGTTCTGGGACTTGGCTTGGCCTTTTGGGGCTTGGTCTTGCCCTGTTGAACATGCACTGAGACTGTCAGTACATGTCCGCCTGGGTTCAACAGGGCAAGACCAAGCCCCAGTCAGTGACTGCTACGCTGGATTCTATCTAGATAGGTCTATATACTTATAAGCCTAAGGCTGTTATTTTTTGTAGTATTTGTGTAGATCTGTGAATGTCACTGACAATGACAGTGTGTTAGACTGGTTGGAACACAGATAATACATCCTAATAAATGTCTTACACCGTTTTGACAAAAACCTGAAAAAATTCTCCCGTGATATAGCCATGTTCTAAATTTCTAACACATAGTTTCGGGGAAACGTGCATACTGTTTGAAAAGTCGTTTTGAGTGAAGTATTTATGAAAATAGACCCCCGAAATCCAAATCTTGTAAAAAGATGTGTGGGTAAAAAAACTGCATGCTATCTGCATTGTGTAAATTGCACTGTGGCTGTGATTCTGGTTTGTTACAATGTTGAGATAACGTTCCTGGCGATTTTCATGTCATAGAAGTGTATTATATATATATAAAATTCCGTATTGGGTTTTGTCGCAGACACGATGACAGGAGAGAAAGATGACACAGATGACGTAAGCTGTAGCTGGGAGTACTGCGACGTGCTGTCGCAGAAGTTATCGTGGGAGAGATGGGCGGTCAGCAATACCGTCGATCTACTCGACAAAGGCAATACGATCCCGTTCATTGCCCGCTACCGCAAGGAGCAGACTAACAACATGCAATCAGACACGCTGCGGAGACTGAGTGACATCTACGATGATCTCAGGTACGCATTCATTACAAAATTGTTTGGCAAGGGTGCTATACGACTTCCTCAGGTCTTCTTGCTCAGTGCCACTTCTACAATAACTGCATTGGCTCCTTGTGTGATGTCATATTATTTTCAAGATCTGTACAATTAACTATCAAGCTCTTTTATCCAAACTAAGGTAAACTTTTGAGATTCACAAACCCTTTTGTTTTGAGGCGCCTCTCAGCTTGGTTTCCAGGGATTTAGGCACAATAGAAATTACCTTATTATTATACAATTGATGGACACAGCAAGGCATCTGCTAGATCACTCATTCCTCGATACAATTCTCACTTAAACAACTTTGCCTGATGTTTTTGTCATAAAGAAAAACACTACTTGATAGATTGTGATCCAAGCAACATATTATTCTCGTCTCAGACTGACTGAATATATTTCGATAGTTATGTTGCAATTTTAGCATCAGTGAACATGTTTCATGATTGACTAAATCATCTGAGGAGGGAGTTTTAGGAATAAGCAATTTCATGATTTCTTGACTGAGCTGAACAAGCACACAATGGCAACTACATGATACATGAGCTGGGTTTGACGGCTTTTCTAGGACGGTGCGTCAGAAGATAAACACAGCTGTGAAGAGTGTCCAGAAGCAAGGCAAACTGACACAACAACTCAAGTGTGCTTTTGCGGCTACCCAGACAAAAGCTGAAGTGGAGCACTTGGTGCGTTCATAACATTTCATTGTTGAAACTTAGCTAACTTAGACTTAGTGGCTCCCGTGTCTATAGACGCACGAGGCTGTCATATCATTCCATCCAGATCTATTATTCGCTATCGCTTTGACGTCACTCCATCTTTTGTTGACCAGCCGTAAGGCACGATCAAAGGCCTGGCACCAGTTCATTCTCGGTTGTCTCCTTCTCTGACCAGCTGGTGTCCACCCCGGTGTTTGTTGGGCAGGTCCAGTAGGTGGGATCCTTGTGACGTGGCTGAGCCAGCTCATTCGTCTTCTACAGATAGTTGATGATGAGAGAGGTTGTCTTGATCATATCAAGACCTCTGTTCACACATGGTCTCTCCAGTGAATAATATCAAATGCGTTTATTTTTTCAAACTTACCAACAAGTGTTAATTCCTTGTTATCTTGATGGGCATTTTATACTATCCAGTTTACAAGCAACTTTATTAAAACAAATCAGAAAACGTAGTGTTCTGACTGTGAATGTCTACGTGTCCAGTGTGTTAGACAATGTTGTGTTGATATGTTTTAGTACGCTCCCTACAAGACAGGCAGTAAGCGGAGTCTGGCGGAAAGGGCGCGAGAACTTGGTCTCGAGGACATGGCCTTGGCAGTTCTTACCAAACCTACGGGCGTCAATATGAACACTGCTGTGAATCCTAACGAAAAAGGTAAGATACACTAAGAAATTATCTGTTTTTGCACCGATGCAAATAGTGTATCCAGGCATGCTTGGATTTGATTCAGTACAGTTTCACCAGGTGGCGCAGTTTGTAGCAATATTGTATTAACTAATAACTGTTTTTCATTGGGGAAAGTTAACACATCTTGTTTTGATTATCACCTTGTCACATGACCATTTTAGCGATGCTCAAAAAGCAGACATACTGTATGAGTTTGGATTGGTACTTTAATGTATATTCGGTAAAGGTCAGTACAACAAGAACTTTGTGCCTAGGGCAATCGGAATGTTGAACCAATGATATTGATAACTGTGCTCGGCTTTGATTAGATTTCTACTTGACATACGTGTATATACACATCTAACATGTGTGTCTCTCACATTGTATATTTATGGGATCATGAGCTGTGAGACAAACAGCCTTTCTAGAACAATAAAGTGAATGGATTGATATATGATATTTACTTTTTTCTCACTGATATTTTATGACTTTATCATCCGAATCTTCTTCCCCTTCATCACTTGCGGTGTGAGAGCAACATCACTTTGTCCGTTCCACCCCTCAACAACATTTCTCCATCTGTCCAGATCTCCTACCATTCTGTCCAACTGTCGGCTGTTCCTCTATGCCCTTTTGAAATATCTGTCTCCATCTTAATGTCAGTCTTTTGCTTCATCTGGCATCCTCTTCTGTTTTCATTCTCTAATCAGTCTTTCCTCACTCATTCTCCGTACATGTCCTGTCCATCTCAGCTCCCAAATATTTTCATTTTTACATGTTTCTTCATGCTAATTTCTTCTCTCAATTCTGCATCCTAATCTACCTCTCTAAATGTAATCTGCAGATTAGGATGCAGAATTGAGAGAAGAAATTAGCATGAAGAAACACAACTTCTGTCAGATCATATCGAGACTTGGTTTTCATAAAAAAAGTATGTAGTTTTTGTTTTATTGTTCCACTTCTGCATATTTACCTTAGCTCACCTTTCTGCATCGATGGGGGAAACTTGGAGTGGCGATCTAAAGACAATTTTCTGGAACATGATTTCAATCAAGGCTGGTGTATTTTTCAGGCTTGGCCACTGTCAGTGAAGTAGAGACAGGTATACAACACATTATAGCTGACATCATCTACAAGAACAAAGAAACCATGGACTACATGAGGCACTTGTGAGTTGGAAACATTAAAACGTTAACTATTATCTACCCCCATATGACTGGTGATAAAACAGTTGTATCAAAGCCGTTAGATCACTTTGCCAAACATTTACCCCATAAACCATTGTTAAAAGGGAACAGCGTGGGCATTTTAAGGAGTTGTCACAACAGAGAAATTGTGACACTAAACAATGGCTACACGAGTACACATGATTGATTGTTTGTTAACATCTTAATTTCTATATGTATCAGCAAGCTTGGACTCTGACATGCTGACAGTGTCTTAATTTCAATAGTATCATTGGACTCTCAATTGAGAGAATCTGCAGTTTCTTCTGGCTGACCAGTCAGTATTTTATGTTGTTTTAAATTTAGTTTTACACTGGATCATTTGGTAATTCGATTTGTGGTGGTGATATTATTATACTCTTACAAGCTACAATATGGAGTGCGGTGGCACAGTAGATAGATCATTGGACTAAAAAGTCGAGAGAAACCGGGTTCGAATCCTGTACTGCCGTTTCAAACTTTGGGCAAGTTCGTCCACTCTACGTTGCTCCAATTCACTCTGCTGTATGAATGAGTACTTGGCTGCAGACAGAGATCTTCATGCATTAATTGAAGCATGGCTGAATGCTTCCAAGAGTAGTCAAGATGGTATTAGATTGAACATGCCTGCCAGGGAGTGAAGCAGAACTGTGAAAAAATTTTACGTTTATAATATGTCTGTTTGTGGTCTACGCAGACTTCAACAGGGCAACATAGTTCTACACAGCACAAGGATCAAGTTGAGGGTGAAGGCCGAGTCGTCCAGCAACACAGACAAGGTCAAGGTGAAGGTGAAAGCAAAGGAAAAGATCAAGAATGTGGTCGACCCAGACAAGTTCCAGCTATACTTTGACTTCAGAACATCGGTGAAGTCAATACGACCTCATCAGGTTGGTTCACTCTTGGTGAAGGTTAGAAAATGTCTTCTTTGAAATTATTGAAATTCTGGTTTCTTGTATATTATTGCATTAGGCATGTAATTTACCTCTGGAAAAAATTGGTTGAATGTTCTGCCTACAACAGAAATAGGATCTGAATGCCTGAATCCAAACCAGAAATGTTGTTGTTCAACTCCAATCGAAGCAGTTTTGTTGTCATTTTGATATGAAATCGTATTACAAAGTAATGTTTATTAACACAGTAATCCTGATAAGTAGCCACCAAGTCAGTGTTGACTTACAGTAGCGGACAGCTGGCAGTACTTGTATTATTTGATTGTTATACATTCAGTTATTTCATTGTCCATTCGCTATGTGTCACTACCAAACTCTTTGTACGTACTTTACAAAGGAAATTACTGCATTATGAAATACACTAGCAACTAATGTACAGTCAACAATTTAATATACAGGTACATTGGAGGCCTTTGTAAATATAGAACAACAGCCTAACTTGGGACAAGAGGCAACTTCAAGCTGCCATAAATTGCAATGCTTACAGTGAAACTTCAAAACATGTTTGAAAAAACTTCTGTTTAATTAGGATGTTTTGCTGTAGTGTTATTAACTATTGTTAGGATGTTGTTATGCAGTGACTGTCTTGTAAATGTTTCTGGTTGAATGATGTATAATTTGACATATATGAAAACCTAACTTTGATGTCATCTGTCTCAAAATTTGAATTCTTTGGGTGGGTCAGTTCAACCAGCCCATAACTTTGCAACACACTGATTTACACGGATGACACCGACATCACTGTAAAACCCAAATGTTGCCTCTTAACATGATACTCATAACTCCATACCGCCAAAATGTACTTTTAAATCTAACTGTCTTGTTACCACCAGGTGTTGGCAGTGAATCGGGGTGAGAGTTTGAAGGTATTGCGGGTGAAGATTGACATTCCTGAGTGGGTGTTACAACAACTCAAGACCTTCTGTCACCGTCGTTGGCCGGCGGTCGCCCATTGTCACCACAAGTTGTTTGACAACAGCATCGATGACGCTTACAACCGTCTCATCCAACCCATCATGGTCAGCAACATCAGGTAATGTGTGTGTGCATGCACCTACAACTGACTCATTCAACCCAACATGGTCAGCAACATCAGGTAATGTGTGTGTGCATGCACCTACAACTGACTCATTCAACCCATCATGGTCAGCAACATCAGGTAATGTGTGTGTGCATGCACCTACAACTGTCTCATCCAACCCATCATGGTCAGCAACATCAGGTAATGTGTGTGTGCATGCACCTACAACTGTCTCATTCAACCCAACATGGTCAGCAACATCAGGTAATGTGTGTGTGCATGCACCTACAACTGTCTCATTCAACCCAACATGCATACGTGCGAGCGTGTGTGCATGCAAATGTATGAGGCAATAGACAAATGAGCCAGCCGTAGGTGAAATGCAAGCAGCAACTGTTCTATCTTACTCTCTTAGGGGGCCATCTCAAACTATTCAAAACAACATAAAATAAACAGTCAACCTCAGGCCGTGTACACTGTACATGAAACGTTGACATAAATTGTGAAACTATCGTCAACTATGTAGATATTGCACCTTCGTATTCGCCCGGTGGCACAAGTCGTCTGAATCTGATTGGTTATGTCGTAACAAGCCGCTATTGGCTATAGTCATAATGGAAATTCACTGCTTATAAACTGTGCTTAAAAAACTAACATATTTTAAGGAGAAATAACTTATTTGCACAAACAATTCAATATTCAGTAAGATCACCTTTTTACCTGAGCTTGACCTTGGTGCTTCTTATGACATCTGGTCACATGTTTTCTGCCAATCAGGACGGAGCTGACAAAGGAAGCGGAGAAGGCTTCCATTGATGTGTTCGCCCAGAACCTGAAGCAGTTGCTGCTGACACCCCCTGTAAGAGGGCGGGTTGTGATGGGGGTGGACCCTGGCTTCAGGAACGGCTGCAAGTTTGCTGTCACATCCGCCACAGGTGATTGTCTAAAAAATACACTGCTAATTTGGCTGTCTTTCAACATATCATAAAATTTTTACGATGCAGTAGCCAACTTTAAATGCATTTGTTCACAGAAAAAACATACGGATGTCAATACCATACAAGTACATACAAATGTTTCATTCAGGGTGTCTCAAATTGAATTAAAATAGTCATTTTGCAGTTATTTTTGGCATATTTTGTAATGGTCTTTAAAAGCATCGAAACATTACTAAACAATGTACAAATTCATTTATTTTTGGACTATAATTTTTTTTTAATATCTTAGAAAAAGACCAAGAATGAATGGTTAGTTTATCTTCAAAACTGTTATTAAAAAAGTTTAATTCAAAACAAGCACATACTAGCCACCTTCAGTCTTTATTAATTCTTACTATTTACCCATACTTTTTGTATTACCTTTTGTAGCTGTTTAAATTTTTACAGCTTATATTTTCAACTGTATGTCGTTTTTGTAGGGAATATTCTCGCCACTGGTGTTGCATATCTTCACACATGCAACCATCGCGGCACAGAAACAGACGTGATCAGACACGTGCTACTACAGCATCGGTGCATTTACATCCAAAGGATGATATCAATATTCATATTCACATACGTTTAATTAATGTTAGAGTTTTCGTTTATGCTTGTTGTTTCATGAGTTTTGCACGTTATATTCCTTTTTGTGTTTGTAGGTCTAAGAATTTCTTCATTATTTTTACCGTTCTGTAAATAATACTCTGAATATTCTTCTCAATGACTCCATCTCCATGGTTTCCATATTTTGTTCGGATCAATATGTTATTGACCGTCATTCTCACCTGTATAGCAATATGAGCGTTGCATAATATTGCAAGACAATTAAATAACAACATTTTCTTATTACACAACTATGAAATTTTTTTTTTTTAATTATTCTTGCAACTTGATGAACATTTTCCCGAATTGCAAGACATGTTGGAATATATATATATTATATAACATGGTTTTACAGAAAAACTGGCCTTATACCATTTTTAACACAATTTTGTGTGCATCATTCCTACGTATCAATTTATTCATGTCTTGCTGTAGGTGTGACACAATTGCCATTGGCAACGGGACAGCATGCAGAGAAACTGAATACTTCTTCTCGGACCACATAAAGCAGGGCACATTTTCTCCTCTCAATGTTGTCTACTGGTAAGGACCTCTGATCTGGATATATACGCTCAGCAAAGTTCTATTAGGATATTGCACTGGGGTGACCATGTGACTGGTCATGTGCCACATTAACACTATTTAAAAGTCTAGTTCACTGACTGTTCTCTTGGAGTCGGTGGCGGAACACATCCACTGACTCGGCCGCAACAAGATTTTCTGGCAGGGAGTTCAACGCTACAATAGTCCTTGGTAGGAAGGCGAACTGCAGGGCGTCCTCCTCAGGATCCAGTGAGAGGAACTGTATGGAATTCCTGCGATTGGCATGGTGTATGATAATATGGTAGAAAATTGTCTGACCGCTCTAGAATAGAATAGATAGTAGAATCTTATAAGGCCTCATTCAACTAGTCAGCTGTTTTGAGAACATTACCGTTAAGCCGACCTTTCCATGCTGACACTGAAGGTGGTCACTGCCAGGGAGCATGTCATCTTTAGTGGTTCTTTTTGTTCAAATTAACAAGATGGGACTGACATAAACATGATCTCCGAGTCAAGGGAGACACACAATCCTGATGCTGAGAGTCAGGTTTTTACCCTAAACTTACTAACCCTGGTGTGGGTCATGAACCTAGAACTCTGGTTTGCAGAGCAGATGTGCTATCCATTGTACTATTGTGCCTCTTGGGATATGGTATGCTCTGCCGACTGACGTCACAACATGAGTATCTATTCAATGTTTCAAGACAGCTTTAGGATGCATGTTTTTATCGTTGTGTGCACTTAAATAGTACTGCAAGTTCATTTGATAATAATATGCATTTTTCATCTTTCTTAATTTATTTTAAAGTAAATTGAAACTGTTATTCATTCCGGCGTTCTTGTTTTAACTACCTGTACTTGATGTTTTTATTAATACTATCTTTTTATATTAATTAACTTGTTTTAGGTGACTGATGTTGCTATTTATCTTTAGTAAACAGTGTATTAATTTATTTATTTTAACATAAAAACTAATTTGCTTTAATCTACTGATGTATATTAACATAAGTTTTTTATTCTGATATTTTAAGTATGTTTTATTTGTATTTTTATCTAATAGTTTTACGTACAGCGTTGCAAACATTATTGGATATGGTGTTATATAAAATAAATATTAATGTAGTGTTCCTGTGTTGTGTTGACTTCAGTATTATCAGTGAGGCCGGTGCTTCCATCTACAGTGCATCTCCTGAAGCGGAGAAGGAACTCCCAGATATGGACGTCACATTGCGGGGCGCAGGTAGGTCTACATCATCAATAGACATTGTCAGGTGATAACAAGAACAAAATGTTTATATGACCCCCAATTAAATTACACATAGTGCAGTATATGTTACTATATGATATACTACAACTAAAAAAAATTAAACATCACTCATAATTAAAAACAATATAGTTATAACAAGTAATACTAATCAGGTGGTTTGGTTAGTATTCTATCAAATGTGTGTGCTAATAAAATGTGTTAAAATGGAGTGATGCAATATTAGATGTAGCTTCCATAGCAACTGTAATTGTGGTTGTAATGAATTACACTGATGTGACTTTCATTATGATTGTAATATATTGCCTGTATTCGTAGTAACTACTCATGTATGTACTCCAAATGCCTGATAACGGTAATAATTATATAAAGTAATCAGTCGTGTCAATTATTATGATCAAGGAAACATATCTGTTTATTACAGTCTACATTGATGTCCGTTTTAACTTCGCAAAAACAGCCTCAATTTCTGATGTGATTCTAACCATAATCAAGATATTTTGTATACACTTAATTGGAACTATTATCTTTGATTGTATACGTATCTTCTTCATGTAAGTTTGTATTTCCTGTATGGGCTCCAATGTTAGCGACATACAATGTCTTAATGGGAGTCTCCTTGATTTCTACATTTATGTTAATTTTTATACTTTTGTACATTTATAGTCAGAATTAAACATCTGTCTTGTCGGTAGAAGACATGTCTCTATTATGATGTATTGTCACTGCAGTGTCCATCGCCAAGCGACTCCAGGATCCACTTGCGGAACTTGTAAAAATAGAACCTCGGCACATTGGTGTTGGCATGTATCAGGTAAGATACATAAAACATTGTTTATTTTGAACATCCTTATGGATGAATTTACAGCACAGAATACACGTGGAGCATTGTTAAATATACAAATGTTTGCAAGGTTTAGATGAGGTGATATTGAAGTGTGGTGGCATAGTGGTTGGAGCATCGCATTCTTAATCGAGAGAATCCTCTTGCTGACAATTTTGTTCACTCCACATTGCTCCAGTTCACTCAATTGTAAAATGAGTATCTGGCTTCAGCCTGTGGTGGATATGTGTGAGTGAATAGTTTTTGCTCAGTAATTGCACCATGACTGAATACTTTGCACAGAAATCAAGATAGTGTTCGAACGAAGAGGTTTGTCAGGGGTGTAAGGTAAAGTAGTTTGAGCAGTCTGGACTGGATACCATGTCTTAGAATTATGTTTGAATCTAATGTTAATCAAATGTATATGTGTGTGTGTCTCTAGGGGTATTTTCTCCTACATGGTTTGGTTTGCATCTCGGGTGCGAATCTTTCAGTAATTAATCTGTCACCCTTTGAACGTAAAGTGACGCCTTCTGGTTAAAGGTTCTCTGGTTTTAAGGTTTGTACTATACGTTAGACAGACAGACGTAAATTGATTGTTTATAATATTACGTATATTTTCTATTCTATTCTGCATCTGTGGGTATGTATAGCGCCATCTGGAGGATGGGGATTTTTGTGAGTGTAAATAATGTCGCACTGCCTTTCTACAATTTGCAGGCGTTAGATATTATGACATTGGGGGGGTATTATCAGCGTGGCTGAATGTTTCCCAGAGAAGTTGAGATGGTGTTCGAATGAACACATTATCATTTCAATAAGTGTTTGTCATTGTGAAACCAACTGGGTGTCTGAATTATGAATGAGTAGGCAGCGGATCTAATTCAGAGCTTTCTATGTTTTGAAGGTAAATAACACCACATTGCCTTCTTCCAGCATGACGTCTCAGAGAGTAAGTTGAAGACTAGTCTGGAGGGTGTAGTGGAAGACTGCGTCAGCTTCACAGGCATTGATCTCAACACGACCAGCGAAGTGCTCCTCACGTGAGTGGAACTCCCACCCAGTTTTTTCATGTTTTGATATAAAACGTTGTTGTGTCCTTTCTGGCGTGTAAACAGACATTTTGTTTTTGGTGTCTTATATGTCATTTATTTATACCATGTTTCTCGAAACCATGTTTTTTAGAATTGGAAGGAACTATCTGGACACACAATTATACTAGCAAAATAGAAGGTTCTGGCTGTTGTTAGCTTGTTCTCTTCACAATTGTCAGAAAATAGGTTCAAAATAAACAGTAGTTGTAACATTACGTGTGTGGTCAGAATATTTTTCTGAAGTCACAAAACAGTTTCATTAGTCATGCAATTTTTAAAATATTTTCTAACAATTATGCCACAAAACTGAAGATGACTTCAAAACAGTTGTGATGGTATCGTTATTAAATAAAGAACTGACATTGAGTCTCCATTTTTGTTTTTCAAAATGGTGACTATTTTATTAGCATAAAAGGGGTTTGGTAAACTGTTCAACATATTTTGTTACACAACATCACCTATTCATCACTTTGGACTGATAAAAAGACAATGTATAATAAAATAAAAAGACAATAAGTATTAAATTAAAAACCCTATCCAGATGTAATGCTTCCAGTTAATCATTCCCACACCCTAACCCCATGGTTTGGTTTTCCATGCAGGAGGATAGCTGGGCTAGGCAAGGTGAAAGCACACAAAATCATCGAGTGGCGGAATGCACATGGTCCGTTCTTGAATCGAGCCCAACTAAACTCAATCAAAGGACTCGGTCCTAAAGCCTTTGAACAATGTGCAGGCTTTGTGAGGGTTCTGCCAGAAACTAGAGCAGGTGTCTCGGAGAAGTATGTATGAGTTGACGTAGCAAAGGTATTCAGTGCAAAATGCGATATATCACGTTTTTTGACAAAAATCTTGTTTTTGTTAACAGAAACTAACTTTTGTGCTTCTTTGCCAGAGCATAAACAAACACTTGTGCATGATAGCGATTTATAGAAAGGGCCAAAATATTTGTGTACATTTCAGTTAAGACATTTCGCCCAGTCAAAAATGTCACATGGCATATATCGCATTTTGCCTGGAAACCCTTCATAGAAAAAGTTCTTCAATCACACAAATTGCACCATGAAATTTGCATATGTATCGCATGTATTGTGAGGGCTAATTAGCCACTCGTGGCTTTATACCCTCGTTGCAGAAACCATGGCAATCTATGTACACTGTATGTAATTGATTGGAAAAATGATAGTTTCTGTAATAAACCATTATTATTATTGTATTGTGTATCTAATTATCCTCTTGTTTCTTCAAAAAAAGATTACAGACTTTTTACATTATTGGTGTGTGTCGGGTTTTACAAACAGGGTGTTGTTTTTATTAATGGACACGTGCAAGGGCAACCAGCCACCACTGGTATCCCATTTAACCAGCATGTTTGTCTGTTCTTTCTTGTTTTTTAATTACATTTTTTAATTCCAGTCTTAATATATGTTCTATTATGTCATACGTACTCAGACATAACTATGTGATAGACACTTGTGTATATGTTCATTATTAACAGTTTTTGGAAAACAACAAATAAAGATTAATATATTATAAATGAGTAAAAAGTAAAAAGTTATATTTGTGATGATTTCAGGAATGAGATTAACACGAAGGAGGTAAAATTATCGGTGGGTAAGAAGAGGAAAACGGATGGTGAAGTTGCAGGATCAAAGGTCAAGAGGTCACGTCTTAAGAAAGACGCAGAGGCGCATGTGGAACACCTTGACATGACGTCCATTCACCCAGAATCCTACCATGTCACTGACGTGTACGTACAGGCGACGCTACTGAACCCCACACTTATTTAGACAGACGGTATCATCTATTCCGGAGAGCCAGTAATATCTATGAATATCCCAAGTTCCGCAAGATTATTGGTTACCTAACCTTATCAGTCCTCTTCGGGCCTAGTGGGCCATAAGGCTGCACTTTCTCCAGCTCACGCTGTCTTTGGTCACTTGTTTCACTTTGGTAATGATATAACTGACCTGTCACAGTGAAGTGGGTATTATGTTGTAAAATGGAGTTTTGTACATTTTTTGATTCCACAGATGATGAGCTGTATATTGATACCTGATTTATTAAAATATCTTTGGTAGTTTTTTATGTATTGCTACATTTTAGGCAAACTTTACAAAAGCGATGTTTGGCGAAATAAGTTCATTTTGTCTCATATTTTCTATTGTTTTTATATATGGGTTTGTAAATGTATTTTATTGGTTTTGGATTGCTTGTCAAGGCAAATAAACTCAACATTGATAAATAGGATTATAAGGCATGCCTTTCTGCCAAAATCACAACATTTATGGGATATGACCTGGACAGATATTTTTGGCCTTTATGAAGAGTAGTCCTGTGCAAATTAATTTTGCTGCGGCGGGTGGCATATTTCAGGCAATACTGCCACCTATTGGTCACACAGTAAGCCATTCGACTTGCGACTATTAAATAAACAGTAGTAGCAACAAAACATGTTGTTTCTGAGGAGAGGAGGAGCATATAAAATAGGATATGCCAACCCAGTGAATCTTTTCAGTTGTGTTTTGAATGTGCTCTACAACTTCCAGTGTCATTGTGAAGCTGGGACTCAACAAGGACCATATAGGACAGGAGGCTTTCATCTCACGAGTGAAGGCTTCCATATGCGGTGTGTATGCAGTTTTTTTAGCTAGTTTCTGAATCAAAACATGCCATGATATGTGCATATACGCATACCTACCATTACGGATTTTCCGTGGTCATTACGGAAATTGACCTCAGATTACGGCATTACGAAAACTGCTCCTGTATTACGGAAATTATACGTATCGGACTAAAGAAAATTATTCTCATCAAAGAACTGCTAAACTTATAAATAATGCCCTGACAAGTTCGTACCGGGTGGCCATGCCTAAGAAAATGTCATCATTCACTTGTTACAATTTATCAGTAAATGAAGCTGTCGCTGCTGTAGTGGTTGGCCAGGGGGCAAACCCAATGACTAGGGAAGAAAATGTCATCATTCACTTGCAACAATTTTTCAATGTTTTAGTCACTTGGGATTCAGTTACATCCAGGTCTGTGAATGGGCTGGCTTGTCACTGTGGCTACTTCTGAGAAAGGCTTGACTGACTACTGTAGTGGTGGATGAGGGGGTCATTACGGAAATTGTTTTCGTCAAGTAGGCAGCCCTGAATTACTGACACACTAAGACTGGTAACGGAAATATGAAATGTTACAAAAGAATCTAGCTATTAATACGCTAACTTTCAAGTCTTGTATCTGCATCTCCTCCCCGGCGCCGAGGTCCACTCGCCTCTTTCTATGGTCATTAGCTTCCTTGAACCATTGGCCTCTAATCCACCAACTGGCGATGTACTTGAAAAAACAAAGATAATTATTTATACTTATTTACTTTTTTCAATGGACACGTAGTTTTCAGTAGTTTTCCATGTGGTGTTACTTGGAGTTATGTTAAAATTATTACCAGCCGCATGCAATGTTGTAATTAGTGACAGCGGAAACTAAATTGTCATAGAAACGAGTTTAAGTTCAAAATATTGTAATGTTGACAGTTGCTCTCGTTGGTTTGTTGCTTCCCGGATGAGTGAAGGTGGTATTATTTATTATATGTCCGTTCATTTGTCGCACGTGCTCAAAAAGGATCGTGACATGCGAACTGTGACATATTAATTGTATCTTGCAAGACCTTTCACATAGTTGCAACAATTACTCTTCCGATGTGTTTTTAACTGGAGGTTGCCGTTTTTAAAATGTTGGCCATATTCTAAATTTTATTATATAAAAACGTAGTCAAAATGCACTAAACTAAAGACTGTCAGTTTAAGAAAATCTGTAACAGGAGTTAGCTGCTATGGATACATTTGCACGAGTAAACCAGGAGTAATCTTGATGAAATTGTATGTGTTTTATTTATATTGGAACTCATTTCAAGTAGTCATGGTATACACTGTAGTTATGATGTTTCCGTGCTATCAGTTCTTTCTGTTTTTAGATGTTGAAAAGCTTGCTAAAGAGCAACAGGTTGGCATTCCCACAATGCAATTGATACTGGACGCACTGACGCAGCCGATTGGACGGGACATACGTGATGGTAAAGTCATATTTTATTTTCTGCTGTGGTTCATAGGTTAAATAAACGTCCGGAGTTGAGGATCCGTTGTAGCTAGAACCAGTAGCCTGAGACCCACCACCTTTCTATGGGTTTAGTGTTGCATACATGAAGTATCGAGATTTTACGATTGATCCTCGCTTTATGGTCACCTCGGTAATACAGCCACCTCACAATTAAGGTCACCATGGGACAGTCCCAAATTATTCCCATAACAGTAAAGTATAGGGAATTAATCCCGCCATTATGGTCACCTCTCTATTCAGGCCACTTTTGCCCACTCACGGTGGTGACCTTAATAGAGAGGTTCCACTGTAATTTGGAATAATAATTTCATTTGCATTGTGAGCCTTATATCCAGACCCACTCCATGTATTCCTGAATTGGAATTCAATTTTGAAAGTTCATTGGAATTCGAATTGAATTTTTTTGTAGTAGCTGACATGAGCCAATGATCTTGAGTTATTCGAGTGATGTAGAGTGAATAATAGTGAATTTTTTAATTATATGATATCTTATTAAATGATTGTGCAGATATGTGTTTTCAAGTACAAATAAAACTGTTGAAACAAATTGTAATTGAATTTCAGGATTTTTTAAATTGCAGTTGATAATTTTGAATAGATTTTTTAATTGACGGAATAATTTTTTTTTTTTTATTGCCTCAAACTGTAATTGACAATTACGGATTTGACCAATGAATGACACCGCTGGTTGTTGATGCAGAATTTGAGAAGCCACTCTTCAGACAGGCGGTGACAACGATGGAGAGTCTCGGTGTTGGTATGACTGTCACTGGACGCGTCTCCAACACGACACACTTTGGGGCGTTTGTCGACATCGGTGTCGGTCGTGATGCCCTGCTGCACTCGAGTCAGATGCGACCAACACAGATGAATAGAAAGGGGACACTGCTGTTGGGCGATCGAGTCGAAGCATCGGTCATCTCGGTGAATCATAACAAGGGACATATCGGACTGAAACTGTTGAGGGTGTTATAGCTGGTTGGTTGGGTAATGATGATGAAGTTCAACTGATGGAGCTATTAAGTCGCATTTTGACTAAGTGACAGTCAGAATTATGCGCATGACTTCCATCAAGAATTGTCTTGCCAGCGATGTCGTTAAAAGTACTACTAAATGGATTGCATTACTAGGGCAGCATAATGTCTGTTTGATCAAACATTCCTGCATGCAGTTCTCATTTAAACAAATTTGCCTTGTTTTTTCAACAAAAACAGTTACGGCCATAATTTCAATAAATTTGATGGTGCAATGTCTGTGCATTCCAAGTGTTTGGCATCAATTTTGGATGGCTTGACAGATCTTTTGCTAGGCAACTGGTCACATGATGGATAGGTCAATTGGTGTATTGATAGACTGCTATATAGTTTTAAAGGTAAAAAGTTCACCCATTTTCAGTGATTCAGGTTTGTAGTTAGTTTTGAGGGGATTTTAAAGAATTAAAATGCTCCAATTATGTTAATTTTTGATGTCAACATATATCTAAATTAAAAATATATATTTCGTTTTAATAGTTTTGCTGTACTCGGAAATGGTACAAAATGGGAAATTTATCAACATTTTCATTTCCAGAGAAAGTATATTTCGCCATTAAAGATGAAAACTTGTATGGTATCTTAAAGCTATAATGTACTCTATATGTTGTAATAATGGCACCCACGTTTTGTTTTATAACCAAATGATGCATTTAAAAAATATTAAGACGTGAAAGTTCATGTTGACCACTCTTCATCTTTAACCCACCAATTACATCATAACTGAAACTGTCGTAGTGTCTGTAAAACACTTGTTTGGTTAACCAATGAAAACCATTCTACCTGAACTTAAAACTAAAAACGACACTGCACAACATTTGTTTCAGGGAAGAAGGGTCGTCTGATGTTTTAGATTGGGTTAAATTACTTTTGTAATCACTTGTAGCTGTTTACCCTATAAGCAGTAATTTAAAATTTAATTTATTTGACTCAAGATTTGAGTCAAATGAACTCGAGCACCGAGCACAATTTGTACATCATCAAGGAATTTATCGTAAAGGATATCTTGTATCGATAATTTGTGAAATTTAGCATAAATTAATTAGTAAGATTCAGCATTTATTGAGAGAATCAAGGAAATGTATATAGGAAGTAGTTTCACTTGTAAATGAGGTTATTGTTATTTTCATATTGCATAATAATTATTATCATTATATATTAGTTAAAAAACCCTCTGGATTTCAAGGAAACATTCATTTTATGTTGTTCTTACTGTGAAATATCTTAGATTTTGAATCATGGTTTAAGGATGTGCGAAACACATACAGTTGTGAACAGCTGCTATAGTTTGTGTGGTACTGGTCAAATTCTAACTTGTAATACTGCAATGCATTTGGTTTTTGTCAGTAGATACCAGTTATTACCTTTAGATTTGTTTGTAGTTTTCATGTCCTATATAAGATGTGATGTTCTTATTTTCTCTGTTGTAGTGTCTCTTTGTATTTTGTACATTATTTTTTCTCTTTGTGTTATAATATTATTACGTTGTTCCTATGAAGTGCTGGACCATACCTTGAACTGTACATTCAATATACAGATCTCACAGCTCTTTCTCAAGATTTCTCATTCTACTGATCTGTTACATCAGGGTTCTCAAACCTTCTCAGCTTAAAGCCCTCAAAAGTTCTGACAGAAGACTCCTAGCATGGCGTTTCATACATAATCTCCCATTATAAAATAATTTTGCACGTTTGCCGAGGCACCATGGAACTACCTGGAACACCTATTTTGAGGCTCTTACGTAACATGACTGTTACATGTAAACATAAAAATATGAAATACAGTAAACCTTGGATATATAACAAATCGTTTGGAACCGGTCAAGTTATTTGGGATATCCAAAATTCATTATATCTGACCTGTATGCACATAAAAAATTACAACAATTATTTATTCTGTATAAGCAAAATTTGTTATAAGCGAATTCGTTATATCCGAGGTTTACTGTACTTATTAATTTTGTAAACCTTTTGAAAAACAAGCCCAGACTCTACGAAAACAGTAACCAAATAAAAACGCATTTTTGTAAGTAGGTACATTTACTTGATTAACAAAAATACACAAATGACAACAGAACGTGGAATGAAGATCGCTAGTCCATGGTGAATATCCTTGACGCGATGTCGTTGGTGATCCAGTCTACCCCCTGTAGTAGATTCTCCCCCGTCACAGCGCTGCAGCCTTGGATGAGCCAGTGGTGGGACTTGATATTGTCTAGTTCCAGGGCCTACGACACACACCGATATTGCCAGTAGAACGTATTTTTGTAGTAGCAAGTAACGCATGGTAATATTGGCAACTTACGCGTGCTGCGAATGTCCTTATGCGACATGAATTATGACTACCTGGTAGCTTGGAACAATAAACCACTTGTTTACAGTGGTAACATTCGGAGAACTGATCACCACTCGATTCTCTCCAGAAAAGCAAAGCATATCACAAACTCTAAATAACTATTGTTGCATTTTTTTAAATACATCATCAACCGGTAGCTCAGAGGCCAATGGTCAAGGGAACATAGAAAGAGGGGAGTGGACATCGGTGCCTTGGAGGAGATGCACTTACAGGACACCGAACTTAGCATATTAATACATAGATTACTGAAGATTCAGAATCAGCTGTATTGTTCCATTGGAGTCTTGATCTGTCCAGCTAAACAGAGGCTTATATACTGTTGGTATAGGTATTCTGATCTTTTGTAGCACTAATTCACCCGGAATTATACACATAACAAACATTTTTTTTTTAATATGCAAAAAAATAGCTAACATCTTTGCTGCTATGAAAGAGATAATGATGCACTTGGTAAAATTGACACACCTCTTTGATGTCATGTGTGGGCAATGCCCCGGGAAGGTCCTGTTTGTTTGCAAACACAAGCAATGTTGCTCCTGCCAGTCTCTGCAACAGACGACAACCTCGATCAGAAATAGCAATTGCTTTGATGTTATACAACTACCAATTAGCCGTGCAGAGCAAAAACCTCCGATGACAAGATAAGAAGGAGCCATTTGCTTGCCGTGCATCCAACAACTGTTCATGTATAAATGTGCATTACGTGTAGCCCACCATTATAAGATGTGTGAGTTTTATTTTTGAGCATATTACTGCTGCTAGCATTTATGCAACATTTCAGTAATTATAATAATAAAAGTACTGATAGAACACCCGATCAATGATGATTACTCTCTGGTGCTTTACATATGTACATACTTAGTTTTTTACAAGCCATAAATTGCTAAGAGAATAATTATACAGAATAGTATACTCATACTAAATAAAAAGAAATGCTAACATATTAAACATGTTAAAAAACGAAAATTCTATAACACAACCATAAATACAGTTAGTAATACAAATATGTTTTCTCCATAAAACTGCAAAAAAAATAATATGAAAACATTATAAACACTGCTTCAAATACATTAATTTATATTAGTACGACTCATAACATAATGTTCTATTTATTCATGGTCCACTGTGAGAATTAATACTTTCTTACTAGATATCTAATCCACACGGTTTCTTTACTTAGCATTACTACAACTGAAATGTCATGCGTCACCATCATCATATATAACTGTACTTTTCTGTAGGTTTCTGTTCTTCTCTGCAGACGTTAATTTCTTTTCCTTGACCCACTGTAACTGCTACGAGAGACTGACCTCTTCCAAGAGAAGACTGTCCAGTTCTCGCTTGCAGTCAGACATGCGTCGGCGGTCAGCACAGTCAACCACCCATATGAGGCCGTCAGTGCTCTCAAAGTAGTTGCGCCAGTACGACCGCAATGACTTCTGTCCACCCACATCCCAGATGTTTAACTTGTACCTGATGTGACATGAGGGAATATTAAGAATTCACAACATGAAGCTGGTTGAATGTTATAAACACGAACATTGCTGGTGCAGTGTACTACAGGTGTATTGACAACAATTATTGATAGTGACATTTATTACTTATATAGTACAATATCATCCACATCAACAAATGTGATGCACTATTTACACACTTAGCCAGTAAACTTAGGTTGGACCAGTTTTTTTCTCGTAACCCTGTCTTCTCTTGCCCTTCGGGGTGACCTCAACTGCCTTCCTTGCAAGGTTGTTTGTAAAATTATGCTATGCAGAGTGATGTGGCCAATTTCCAGACCAAGCTAGGAGAACTTTGTCTTACCATTGAAACCACACACATGCATGTACATAATTACACATAGACTACATACGCATCACATACACCACCAAACACGCCTTGCACGCATGCATGCATG
The DNA here is from genome assembly GCA_020002185.1 of Paraescarpia echinospica. Lineage (NCBI taxonomy): Eukaryota > Metazoa > Annelida > Polychaeta > Sabellida > Siboglinidae > Paraescarpia > Paraescarpia echinospica. Next base: position 26,770,652 of record CM034538.1, on the reverse strand, counting down.
CACACACATGTCTTAATTTCACCAGATATACCGTAATGTTGTCCTATTACACTACCACTAATAATAGTATTTCTATTTACCCCTTGTGTTCAAGAGTCTTGATGTTGAAGCCGAGTGTCGGAGAGATTGTGTCAATGTCTTCACCATTGTATTTCTTCAGTATCGTTGTCTTGCCCGCATTGTCCAGCCCACTTGTTCATTATAATTAAGGCAATTACAGATCACTTAAATTAGATTTATTACAAAAGCATCACCATCTTTAAACAATGCAAGCCAAAAGTGTACCAGTACATGTATGCAGATATATATATATATCTGTAAAGTGTAAACATTTAATCATTAATTTAATGGAGAGAGAAAGAGAGGATGAAGGCTTTGTCATTTATTATGTTCCGCTAGGGCGAGTCATGGCCAGAGCCGAGTGTTGTCTGTTGAGTCTTGAGACGTTAACAAGACACCACACTACCTATTTAAGGCTATTATAATTTATGTCACTAAGTAAGACCGGTACCAAGGAAGGATACAGCATCAAAAGTCGCATTTCCTTTTCTTTCTCTTTCATCTTCTTCAAAATGGTTAGCAGCCCCATACTTTAAATATAATTATGTGTTAACGCTATAATAATAAAACTTGAAATTACGTTTTAATCAGAGCACATTGTGAACTGTCAAACATAGCGGAATGCGCTGTTTACCAATTTACCAGAAAACGGTACCGCCTTCACGTTTACGACAAATAATTGGAAACGAAATGTTATAACCAATTATGAAACGGTAGCAGTTCTGATAATTGTTTGTAATTGTATAAATATATATTAACTACAAAGTACTATATTTAGTAATCTACATAACAAACTATGTCGTAATGTATTGCTGAAAACTAGACGGTCAAGACTAAACAAGATGTCCACCAGAAAGAAGTCATCTGACAGTTTTGTTAGATGTTACGAAGTATCTGATCCAACGTTACATCCAAAAGGACATACCATCTACAAAATCACACAGAGGGTTAGTTTGTCTATCTCATTTATAAAAAAACACAAGACCACTGTTAAATAATATCTGCATTCCTACTTCACTCGGTGTAAACTGTCGTTAATCCCGTTATCGTTAGCCGATTTTATTAGGGTGGTTTTTACAGATAAAGACATTGTTTTGACGGACAAACAACAAACCACCTGTATCGAAAGTTTTATTTTATATTGCTATCCGTCACATGTACCTAACATATTTAATAATGTATATTGATGGTAATTAGAATTAAATAAAAAATCCTTTAAAGCTGTCTGAAAAGCAGCTTGTGTTGTGGCTTGACAGTTTATAACTTCACTCACAGTCGGGCCCCTCACACACAGTCACAGTTGATTTGGACTTGAGCGATGTACCAAGCCGTTTGGAAATTTTGTCTTCCTCTGTGTACTCCAGATAGCACAATGTTGAGCTAACTCAGGGGTTTTGCCAAGGCATGTTACACATTTATCCAACTCTTAAAATAGACACCAGAACAGAAAATACTCAAGTTATATGGCTAGTATAGTATAGTCTATAGAGTAAAGTGAGCTCAGAGAAGCTATGAGCATATAGCCACAGATGGAAGCAGGCCGTTGTAATATTTACCTAGGTGGCTTGGCGTTGCTGGAGAGACTGCCCAGGTAAATATTACAATGGCCCGTAGCTCAAATTATATAGATAAGTCTTAAGAGAACCCACTGAAATGGGCTGTTGTAATATTTAATTATAGTCCAGTAGAAATCAGCACATTTTTAACCAAACCCGGACATTTTGGTTAAAAAGCAAATTTTTGTTTTAAGATGACCAGTAGTGTTTCCTGAACTTCCAGAAAAAACCCAACCAAAATCAACCCTGGGGAACCTCGATTTTTTTCAAGAACAATATATGTACACTGTCAGTCTTTTTTGTAACATTTTCTTTTTATTGGCTGTCCATACATAGATGCAAATGAGTTTTGGCGCACTGGCTTCCACTGGCCAGCAAGTTAACCGTTAGGATACTTGTGTTGATTTGTATTTTATGTATCCATTAACTCGCTAATATAAGAAATCAAGTGTTTGCCACAATATTAGATCTTGCCATTGTGTATCGAAAGCCAATGTTTTAAAATTCAAACACGAGCGATAATATCACAATAATATCATATTAATTGGATCAAAATTTGTAGTACTTAATAGAATAAACCATTTCTGTAAACCCCCTCAAGACATTTTATGCAATGGATCTATTTTCTAAATAAATAACAGCTGATGTATTAATTATTTGCTTACAGATTGTTAGAAAAGTTATAATAAATTTCTGTAATGATTGTTACATATTATTAGGCATTTGTGCTTGAGCGATTTGAAAATGTGTGATATGGAAAGCCAAACATGACATTGTTCATAATTTTGTGGCCAAGGTGTAACGGTAGATCTTGGTGGATTTAATAGTGACAAATTCATAGTTAGTAAGATAGCATTTTAAATCCGAAATTTCTGTTTGAGTAATTATATAAGGTAAAGTCAGCAACTGTTGTTGAAAATATTACCCATAATAATAGTACACATAGTCATATTATGAAGGTTGCCTAGAAAATAGTTGTACATTTTTTAGGAATGGGTCACTGATATGGAGCAATGTGTCATTTGTCAAGAAGGTGGTGGTGGCTTAATGGTTAAATTTAGAAAGAATGGGGTAGATTCATTGGTAGCGGTGTCAAAATTACGAGGTGATGGGTTGACTGAACAATTCAATAATGCAGGTGATCATTATGTCCATGAAAAATGTGGAAAGACTTACACTGCCTCAAAAAATGTGCCTAATTCATCTCAGGCAACAAACCAGGTTGTTGCATCAGAATGTATGCCAACTCGTACGACCTCGAGAGGTTACGATTATCAAATTCACTGTCGCATCAAACAGGACAACATTGATCTGGACAAATTTCAGACCTTTTTGAGAAGTCACAACCCATTTTCCACTGACAGTGACGAGCACCTGCAAAATGTTGCTACTGGGGCCATAGCCGATGAGAGAGTCAATGTAGACCAAGCTGTGGATGAATGAAATCCACCAGAAGATCACAGATCAAAAGTACAGAGACATCGTTCTCAGGAAGTCATACCAAGTGAAAACCTACGCAGTTATGAGGAAAACTGTCAAACTGATAGATGGAAAAGAAGTTGCGCATGTCGTCGACGGAGCTGTACCAGAGAATATATATACTTCTTGACCACCAGATCGCAGGGTCTTCTTACATGAGCTAGCAGCCGTAGACCCAACTTTACTCCACGACAATGGCATAATGCGAAGGCCAGTGAAGTCTAAATTAGTTTCTTACATCGCCACCCTCGACCTCCATGTTGTCTGCAATGATGAAATTGACGTCAAAGCCACAGTTGTGGATGGATGTGCCATTCTGCACCAGATGACCTGGCCAAAGACAGGTACCTTTCATGAAGTGTGTTCATCTTATGTGATGTATGTTCTACAGTTGGCAGCACACGATAGGGCCTGGTTCTTACTGTTCGACAGCTATGACGTATTCACGACCAAGGAACCCGTGCAGAAATGATGTAAATTGGGCAAGATTCTTTCCGCTGATGTGTTGGTTCGACGTAACACTCCATTGCCTTCACACAAAAGTAGTTTTCATTCAAACAAACACAATAAACAGCAACTCATTAATCTCCTCTCTACATACCTGCTGAAAGAAGGTATCGAGGTGCGTCACGCTGGTGAGGATGGAGATGCGGATACCACAGTTGTGAAGTGTACCATAGAAGTTGCAGAATCCCACGAGAACGTATGTGGCCATTGTGATGATACAGATCTGCTTGTAATCCTGCTTTACCATGCGCATGGGAAGTCCACTATTTACGTGCAAACCCAGCAAAGACTAATCAGTATCAGCGCTGGTCAACATGCTCTCGGAATGGAGATGTGTAAGTGCTTGCCATTTGCACACGCTGCGACACCATGTCAGCTATCTACAGTATTGGCAAAGTCAAACACACGAAAATTCTAGGATCTTCAACAGAGCCGAGAACATCCGTTGCCATATTCGGCAGTAACACTGCATCGAACGCCGACATTGCAACAGCTGGAGAGTGATATTGGTTTCGCTTTACATCAAAAGCAACTTAAATGTCAGTCTCGACGACCAACGATACGTAATTTCATGAAAGTACGTAGCCATTGAAAGAATGCCGCCAGCAAATTGAGCATGCTACTTCCATTCACTCAGAGTGCACCTACAGATTTCTACTTGGGTTAATCTGAAGACGGTATTGGACAGAAAGAAATATGGCTTCCACTGTGACGCACACTCAGTAGTGCCCGTCTTCACAGACAAAGAACCAGTACCCGAACATCTTCTACAAGAGATCCGTTGCTCTTGCAAGTGCCAGGATAACTTGTGTGTGTCTTGCAACTGCTCATAGAAGCGTATTGCCTGTAGTGTCCACTGCAAATGTCAAGGACAGTGCTCAAACGGCCAAACTCTTGTACAGCTACCAGACAGTGACAACGATGACAATGCTGATGATGACATTTAACAAATGATGTATTATAGGTAGGACATTTATGACCTCATCTAGTGATATTCAAGTTTGAATGCTACCATTCATTGTTTGACGTATAAGTGACATTCATGTCATCTTAGTTAAGATATTAATTAAATTCAGAACAACGTTGGGATGGAGAGCTATATAAGAAATATATTACTAATTAATTGGTTAATTATTTGATTAATTAAACTCCATCATTAATGTGTGGCTTAATAGACCAGTATATATATAATTACAAATGTATTAACCAATAAATGAAACAGTTAAAAATATGATTAATAAATGCAAACAAAAAGTGTTACTTCGAAATTGGACCGAAACACACTAAAACAAGGATTGGGGTAAAAACAAATTTCCCCAGGGTTGATTTTGGTTGTTGTTTTTTTTTGGAAGTTCAGGAAACCCTATTGGTCACATTAAAACAAAAATTGGCTTTTTAACCAAAATGTCTGGGTCATCGTAAATTTCTACTGGACTACTAGGCGGCTTGGCATAGCTGGAGAGACTGCTTAGGTAAATATTAAAATGGCCTGTTACCTACCACTTGGGGTAGCTTAAATTGTATTGATAATCCCCCCTGAGCAAATATAGGTCAACGCTTGCCTTGCACCTGCAAGTACACACCCTCGTGTTTCCTTTTGGACATCAAATCTTTTTCTGTTCGCCTTTACTTGGAGGGCGTGATTGATTTCAACATGGCCCAAAAGAAAAAGGAACATCAATTAAATATAGCAAGTTGTGTAGTGTATTATTTAATATTATTGTTAACGTTAGGTTTGTATTGTTCACGAGAGTACCAACTAGCGAACGTCAACGTAACCATACTGTGGGTCCACCTAGTGAGTATCCATGTTATGAAACTCTCCAACAGCAACCTGCCCGAAACGGTAATTCAAACACAGTTTCTAAAATATCACGGACACAAAACATATTATGTAACTGTAAAGATCTCTCATGCAATGATCTTATTTTCTCTTGCAGACTATACAAACAGATGCACCAGATACAAATGTTCAGGAGGTATGGTCTTGTTTCTGTTTCACTAATTGTTATATGTGAACAATTGGCCAAATGTGAAGTGGTAACTAGTAATTAGCGCTGCACATTTGGCCAATATTGGTCAGTGTACATAAAATAACATGGGCTAGAACATTTTAGACAAACCACAATGTTTGAAGCATGCTGAAATGAAACATTTCAAACCGCCATATTCACTTGTATTGCACTCAGGGTTCGCACAGGTCCCCGAAAGTCTTGAATGTTCTTGGATTTGATTTTTTCGTTCGAGTACCCTCGCATCTTCTTTAATTTCACTGGATGTTCTTGAAACAGATTTTCATGAACATTCGAGCACATTGATGACGAGTCATTGACGAAATAATTGTAATAATATATTGTCGAACCCGTCAGTAATTTTTGTCGTAAAAATCGGTGATTAAAATTTACAATTTTGCAAAAACAACATGGCAGAAGATAAAAATTATATGAACACGTGAACCAATCAGATGCGCTCTTTCTCCATGTGTGTGGTCACTCGCCGGCATCCATATTGTTTATTTTTAATTTTGTTCACATGTTATTCAGTTTATGATTGATAATTGCCATGCCTTGAGTTATGGTCTTATGGATGACAGTAGATTCAGAGATGAGTGGTTATTGGAGGATGATGATAAAAATTGGGTTGTGAACGATCGCCGTGACATTCAGAAGTTAGTGCAATGCACGGAGCAATATCAAAATAATGTGGACATCGCCTGTCAATTGTCATCACACACACACAGGCATTGCAAGCCTAAGTCAAATATAAAATGTCAGAAATCGAATGAAGGAGGAAACTCCAGAGGAAATGTATTTTAATTACATTGACAATATAGATAATATATTACTCCCCGAAGGAGGACTTTGTAAGCGGACACTGCTAATAATTTAGGCAAGTTAAATAAAATATTGCCAAAATAATAAGCATATAATTAAAAGCTAGGGTAAGGCAGTGCCAAAGACAACATTTTGAAAAATAAATATCACATGGATTTACTAAGACTGACTTGTGCAGGCAGTATCTAGTATTCACTGAGAAACTATGTGCACACTTAGCCTAAAGAGAATCTTGGTGAAAACATGACACACTAACGTAGCGTCATTGACATTGTGAAAAGCAATTTAATTAGAGTTTACTAGTCTTCTGTCAGTTTCTGTGAGAATCTTCTAATCAAAACTTGTCAAATAAAACACCTGCACACAATTACTTAAATGACAAATAAGTTTGAGTAAATTCATAATAAAAAGGATTGACACTGCCTTAGTGGAAGTGTGCAAATACATGACATTAAATATTGAAATTTTTTCTTTATAATGCTCCCGAAAATGTTAATGAAAAGTCCTACTTTTTTTTATGTTCTTGAATGTTCTTGAATTTGACTTTGTTCATTCTGTATGAACCCTGATTGCACTACACAAAATTTAAATAGACCTTGTATAAACTTGGATTCCTACTGATTCATCACAATATAAGTGTATTATGAGTACTAGTCTGGATGTAGGTCAACTTGCTTTATATGACAGTGAGTTACATATTTCATGATAATGACATGATTTTTTATATCAAAAGGTTGCATTGAAATAACATCCGTCGTTCATCTGTAAACACCTGTAAATGTGTGCCCGACTTGACAATGTTCAGTTGCCCTTCAGGTGGTTGTGTGGCGACGCTACAATGACATCAAGAGACTCTACAAGGCTCTGTCTCATCTACACCAAACACTGCACAGGAAGGAAGAATTCCCTCCATTCTCCAGGTCAAAAGTCTTCGGTAAGCATCAGTCCTAACAGTTGATAATGACCTGGAAGATGGCTCATCTTGCTCTTCTCCTTGTCCCTGTCGTCCGCGGTGAGGCTAATCTCAATGCTGGTCCTAAATTTTTTGTTTTTAATCTTTGTCATTGATCCCGCACTGCCGTCACCATCACCCATTTCCACCCCTCATCTCTCGCTCTCGTTCTTCACGCACCTCTAAATACCGCCATTTCTCTCTCTTCATACAGTTCTCCCTTACGTACCTATGGAAATGGTTATGACCTATGACTCTATGAACAGATATGGTGGATTATCTCTATAAGGCCTCCTGGTGTAAGGAACATCCTGTTAAAAGGAGCAACTGTAAAATTCCCTTTCTGTTTTGTGTACCCATGGATATAAAGATCATCAGATACAAGGAACAGGTTTACCAAATCCCAATATGTTCATTATAATAGCAAGCGTCCACTGTTGGTCATTTGTTGAGAAGTTCTAACATGTCTGTATTTTCAGGTCGATTTGACGAAACAGTGATCATTGACAGGATGCGCAGTTGTCAAGACCTGCTCAACTTTGTTGGCCAGCGGTCGTACCTCGTCAAGAGCAAGGCTTTCCTGCAGTTCTTTGAGGTATTTCTTTGTAGCAGAGACTAACACTCTATACATATTTATCTTGTGTAACATGATTCTGACATACTTATTTGGCCTGTTTGCTCGCTAGAAGCATAGGCTGTCGACCATGTTTCTCCATTCTTGTCAGTTTGATGCCATTTTCTCAATTTCTTTCCCGGTGTATCCCATCTGCTTTCTTTCACTTTCACTTTTTATTGTTTTCTGTGTGATCCTTAGGAAAATAAAATATAAATTGTGTGAGGTTGTTGTGAATAAATAATGTTTTTATTATCCATAAAAGGACAGCCATCCAGAACGGATGTGACAAATGGACAAGGATACTTGTGTTACAGTTCACAAGCAGAATGTAGCGGTAAACACACTGTAACAATAGACGGAACGTGTAAAATGACACAGCAGTAGGAGTCATAATGAACTTGCCTTACTGGGGTCCTTAGATTATTTGTCAAGAGGAAGTCTCCAGTGTCACAAGTACTTAGTAAGAACAGCAAAGCATAGTTTTAAAATATTGTTTTATTAGATGCAACCCTTCATCCCAATCAAACTGCCAATAACAACAATAGATATTGCTACCTGTCAGCTCGTTCTTTTCTGAAGTTGGACCTGATTTTAAAAAGACATTAGTTTGCTTGTTTTCATGCAGAAAATATCATGTTTTTCCAAAATATGAATACTCAGGAAAACGGGGTAATGACTGGGAAATAGGAGAATGTTTCAGAATAAATTTGCAAACAGTGAAGAATTTGTTAAGAGTTGTGCATCATCAAATAGTGATGCTGCTTTGGTTTTAGATATCATATGATACTAGCTTACCTGTGGAACAATAAACCAGCAGCAGATGTCACCACTGCAGCTTTTTGAATGCACTTCATTTCTACTTTCCCTAATTACGGCATTGCATGCAGCAGACAATGTTGACGTAACTACACTGGCACCACCTGGGGAATAACTTACAACTAAAAAAAGTAAATCTAAATATAACTACCGGAGTGGTTTTTTTATTTTTCAATTACAGTGTGTATATCATTCCATTTGGGAGATAAGAAGCCAGTGGTCCAAGGAAATAAATTAATATAGAAAGAGGCTTCTGGACATCGGCACTTGAAAGGAGATGGACTTACAGTATGTCATAGTTAGTGTATTAAATACTATTAATATATCTAAATTATGTGGCTAATGACCAATTGGTAGATACTGTTTTATGGCAGGTCAAAGGTGTTACCGTGATAGATTTTGATAGTGCTGTCTTGTTTTATTTCGTCATTAGACATATCCCTCATGTCATACAGAGATTAACCATTGACATCCATACTATCACTTTCATCAAGGCAGCGGAAATTATTGTTTTCATCATTGTCTCATAATCACATCTTAATTTAATCATTATCATTATCATTCCTCTCAGACAACACATTTTATGTGTACTTCAGGGAGGCGAAAAACTTGAAATCGACATCAGCAAATGTGAACTTCTGAAACCGACCACCAGGTGTCAGCACGAGGTTGACAGTTGGGCGACTGACACTACTAACAGCGTGTCACTGTCGGACATGTCAGAGGATGACGCTGGTGTCACCAGAGGCGGTTCTGTTGAGGTCACAGCATCGTCCAGCGGGTCAGTTTACTCTGGATGCTATGCCATTTCTTTGCTGAATAATCACTGCCCAGTGTACAATAGCCATGCTCCTATATCGTTGAAGCAACACACCATATTCGTTCTAGCATACAGTACGTTTAATAAATATTTGTGATGCAAAAAAATGGCCAAATAGTGCATTCCAAGAAACATAGGCCCACTTTCTGGAGTTCCTGGGTGTAACCATCCCAGCAGATGTGGCTGGCAAGCGATATATACATTGACATGTCATATGAGCAACAGGATACCAGAACACTGTAAAGTCTGATAATTTAGGTGGACCTATTGTTTCATCATTGATCCTTGAATCTAGTGTGACGTTGGTAGAAAAGAATAATAGAATGAACTTTGTAAGGTTTTGTTGCCTGTAGGGATGCGTGCTTGTGTAATTCAATTGAGTTAAATTTGCAAGTTGCTCACAACTGCTGGATTCTGCATTAGAAACACAGCTATTGAGATACATGAGTGACTGCGGGATAAACACAACATATTCAATACTTTCTGAGGATTCGTGAAACATTTGGTAAAGTGGCATCTTTTTGTACTACCATAGATGGTTTTATGCAAGCAACAACACGGAGACAAATATAGATATGAAAAAGGCCAAATGGATGACGTTTGTTTATTATGGGTAACCAGTGTATAAGCCTTTTTGGCACACTGTAATATTTAAATAAAAGAAATGTGGACTCTACAACCCAATGCCAGGCCTGTGACTGAGCCCATACTAGTCTCCTGAACATCAGGCTGTTAGAGCCCACATTTCAACATATAAAGCAGCAGCGGTATTCCTAGAACAATTGAAAGGAATGACATGTAATCACAGCAGAGCTTGTTATGTGTAGAGTTAATTTTAAAGCCAACATGATTAACTAAGCCAACATGATTAACTAAAAAGTGCCTTTCTGAATACCACGCTATCTGCTTCCAAAAGCACTAAATCTAAAATTATACTAATACCAAATGTGGGGGTATTTCGCCACAGGTCACCGAACATGTGACCCCCCCACATAAACAAACCAGGCCTAACCGAAACCATTTTATCCTTTTAAGCTATTCTGATGTACTTCCTGCCGCTCTTATCTGCGCGTCAGATTCACCCCGCAATGCTGCCGCGGTAACTGCCCCAATGCGGAAGCTGTGGCCCTTAAAGCCACTAGTCTGATATCCACAGAAGAAACCCAGCAATCGCTTTAAAGACACATCAAATTCACTGCGTAGCATTGGAGAGCCATCCGCATAGGCAATTAAAGATGATTGTATCTGACCTCTACCTGACTGAAACTCTCTCATAAAGGAAGCAAGGTATATGGGTGAACCAGGGATGCACTCACCTCTCACCTGGAGGGACTGCGGACCCTGCCGCGTGCTATGTTTGAAACGACGGAAGGAAATTGATATTAGATCTCCTGACATTAACACGTCACCCAACTGCGATTGGATATAATTCTAAAACAGCGGCATTGAGTGAACGCCACGCCTCTGGCCACAGGCCCCAAAACCATTCTACTCCACACAAAGCCCCCTAACCTACTCCTCCCGCAGCATCAGTGTACAGCTGAAGATAGTCACCTGTTACCATAGATGGTTTTTTTCACTCAAGCATCATAAAAATTCACTCAAAAACAAATTACCTAACAGTCTGTCTACAGCACCGGTTCACGTTAATATTTAAGTCCATTTGAGGCGTTGCATGATCAGCCTACCACTGAAAATAACGTCACAATAATTGTCAACACAACACAGAAGTAAACGCAGCAGCCGTACACTTGGCAGACTCTCACTATGACATCACTTCTCACACTACTTCACAGTTACATACCAGCGTGTGGGTGGGGCTTCTGTGTCCCGACTGGTGCGAGTGAATTAACAGTGCGTCAGTGTAACCTGTGTCGTCCTTAACCTCTGTGCTGTTGCCACAATTTTATTTCCTGACCAACAAATGGCTTTCTAATGGTAATACAGTCGAACCTCACTTTACGGTCACCTCGCCAATACAGCCACCTCGCAAGTAAGGTCACCCTAAGTAAGTCCCAAATTATTTCTGAAACAGTAAGGTATAGGAAATTAGTTTCGCTAATGCGGCCACCTTGCCATTAAGGTCACAGTTCCCAGGGCAGCAGGGTTGGCGTTGATTTAATCAAATTGATTAAATCATCGATTAAATCATCGATTAAATCATCGATTAAATCAACATGAAAAAATCAAGATATTGATTTTTTCGATTTTTTTTCTCAGATTATCTTAAATTTATACTTACCTGAGTACTCAATTTATTTGTGCCAATTTATAATAATAATCCTGAAATCTGTAAGACAGCTGACATTTTTTAATTACTAGGCCCACATGTTTTTACAGCTGTGCTCAATTAAATAATTGCTTGGTGTATTGCTTGGACTTTGGTATGTTGTGTTAGGCAAGTGACAGAGGCAAGTGATACATGTGATCACCGAGGCATGACTTTGACTGATTGGGAAGAGGGCAGAGAGGCATACCTTTATCTGTATTGTCACCTGCCAAGGACCAACTGACTGCAGCTAATTGCATGCTTTGATTTAATCAGCTACCCCAGGGTACCTAAGATGAGTAAGATCAATGTGAGATGGGTTCCAAAGTATAGATAAGGTGTATCCTCAATTTGGAATTAAAACCAGCTTAGTCAAAATCTGATTATTTGAACTACTCTGATCAGTGTTATTTTGTCAGCTTGCCTGTCAGGAACATATTATAACAAGCCAGGCTATAACAAGCATTTGGTTGATATGTGGCTTCACGGTGAAGCCACATATTTCTTGAGGGAAGGGACTGCCAATCCTACTGTACATATTTTTAAATAAAGTTTAAATTTGTACATAACTTTGTTTTAATTCTTTAGAAAGGCTAGGAATAAAATGTTCAGCCCATTGGGTATATTATGATATTCCACATATTTATTTATTTTCAGAACTACATATTATTTCTTATAAGATTTGTCGAGAATGTTGAAAAAATCCAATAAATCGATTTAATCGAAAAAATCATGATTTTTTCCAACCCTGCAGGACAGCCTTAATAGTAAGGTTCCATCGTACCCGTTTTGTTGTTGTATTTCATGTGCATAATTTAAGGATACTTATCGTGAGAGAGGTGACAAAGTGTATGTGGAATGTGTTTCGCCAGAGACCAGCTGGGAGATTTGCTGGGCGGAGTCTGGCAGTATCGTCAGTCAGCTGACGAGATCAGTCTCCATGACGACGATGATGACAATTCCAGTTACCTTGACGACGGTGATGACACACGAACGCCGACAGATGTCACCGTTGATTCTACGCCTGAAGCATCACTACCAAAGGCGGACATTGATTTATTCGACCCGCTGGCGGGGAGAAATGTAGGTGAAGAGAATAATGAGTACAGCAATGCATGGTTGCTATCAGCAACGCCGGTTTGTGATGCGCCGTTGCCACGGGAGACGGATGGTGACGACACGGATGCTCTCCTGGAAGAATTGGAGAAGGAGTTGGTGACATCCTGCGTCAACGTAAACATTGACACATGTGACGCAAACATTGACAGTAACGATACAAATCTGTCGACTGCTGTTGGCGAAACTTTTGCAACATCCGATTCAATAAACACAAATTACGTGAACACACGTGAGAGGACCGAAGTTAGCTCCGACGGGGCCCAAAAGGGGCGCTCAAGAAGTGGTTCTACGGTGGAATGTGGACAGGGGGACTTGGTGATAAGTCCCGTCCACAATGCACCCTGCGCTTCCACCATTCTCCCACCAGGGGGCCCAAGTCCGACGCGCTCGCAGACCAAGAGGTCAGAGTTCATGTCGGGTTCGCCACGCCACCAGGGGCTGGTGACTGTTGACATGAAGCAGAAGGCAGACTATATCTTCCAGGCGGCTCATCTCATCAGTCTCGCAGTCCAGTGTGAGGCCAGTGCCAACTACTTCATGGCCTTCAACTACTACAAGAGTGGCGTGGGAATCCTACTCACAGGCGTTCAGTGTAAGTGACCATCACATTTGGCTTCGGTAGTTTAAACCCACTCCCTCAATTCAGCTTTTTGTTTGTCTCATTTTAGAATCATTGCTCGTCTCGTTTTAGAATCATTGCTCGTCTCATTTTAGAATCATTGCTCGTCTTGTTTTAGAATCATTGCTCGTCTCGTTTTATAATTGTTGCTTGTCTTGTTTTAGAATAATTTGAGAAAATCTTAAAGTTAACCTATTCAGTTTGGCATGCTAGCTTGTTTTTGCCACTGGTGGGTTTCTTTTGCCAAGTTCGTACCTACTAAAACACTTTTACATTCAGTGTTACAAATTTTGATGTACTGTAAAATAATTTATACCCTGGTAGTTAATATTCCTGCCAGCCTAGTTTACATGTTAGTGTTGTTGTTTTTCTTCTGTTCATTCCCTGTATGTCTGACATGAGGCTGGCCTCGATACTAGCCCTCAATTTCTGTTGTTTCCCCCTTCCCCCTCTGGTCTTGCTCTGCTTTCTCTACCAACCTTCTGCACACCATTGCATCTTGCTCTCATTCTCCATTCTTCTCCCAATGCTGCCAAATCCGTACAGTTTATTATTAATTTATTATGGATTAGTCAGTTTTAAATACGATTCTTATTGTATTATTTGTAGTTCTGCTTTGTTACATTTTCTATACATAAATGAAATTTATAGAAATAAAAATTATTATTAAATATCAGTTTTAATTTTTGTAATGTTTGTTGCAGTGGACGAGAATGAGAAGAGACGGGACATTGTGAGGAAGAAGACAGCCAAGTATCTGATGAAGGCTGAATCACTGCACTCAAAGTACCTCTCTGGAGGGGAGAGCACAGACCACTGGGATGTAGGTTCTTCCCCCTCCCTCCCTCCCTTTCTCTCCCACTCACTCCCTTCCTCTTTCTCTCCCTCCATCTCTCTCACTCCCTCCCTCCATCTCTCACTCCGTTCCTCCATCCCTCCCTCTCTCTTCCCTCCAATTAAAGTATCTGTCTGGAGAGAGAACACAGACCACTGGGATGTAGGTCCCTCCCTCTTTACTTCCCTCCCTACATCTCTCCCTTCCTTCCTCTCTCCCTCCCTCCCTTCCTCCCTCCCTCCCTACTTCCCTCCCTACTTCTCTCCCCCCTCCTTACTTCCCTCCCTACTTCTCTCCCTACTTCTCTCCCTTCCTCCCTCCCTTCCTCCTTACCTTCCTTCCTCCCTACGTCCCTCCTTTCCTCCCTCCTTCCCTACTTCCCTCCCTCACTCCCTACTTCCCTCCCTCCCTCCCTCCTTCCCTTCCTCCTTACCTTCTTCCCTCCCTACTCCTCTCCCTCCCTCCCTCCCTACTTCTCTCCCTCCCTCCCTCCTTCCCTACTTCCCTCCCTCACTCCCTCCCTACTTCCACTTCCCTCCCTACTTCCCTCCCTACTTCCTTCTCTCCCTCCCCTTCCTCCCTCCCTGCTTCCCTCCCTTCCTACTTCCCTCCCTCTCCTTCTCTTCCCTCCCTTTTAAGTACCTGTTTGGAGGGAAGAGCGCAGACCACTGGGATGTTGGTGCCTTTGTCCCTCCCTCTCCCTCCTGTTGGTGCCTCTGTCCCTCCCTCTCCCTCCGTCTCCCATCCATTTAAATAACTGCGAGAGGTGGTTTGATAACATTTCTGTTAAATAAAATTATAATCTAAAGAGTATGGTATTAGCCAAGTAGGCCATTGTAAATCCAAACTTTAGAGTACTTTTTGTACATGTTTGTAATTTGTTCTTTTTTCTATAAATGTATAATTATATGTAGATGCGAGCACTTTGAAGATGTGTGTTTAGTACTTTTTACATCATTGACTGGTTACTCTTTCATCTGTCTTGCTTCAGGCTCAATTCCCAACAATGTTACCCTGTCTAATGCCCACCGAAACAAATGGATGCTATCTTGACTGTTCCGTAGACCCGACTGGAGTCGACAGAGAATATTCTTCAGCCTGACGTTGCGTTTCTACGGGGCCCGGTTAGTGAGCTTGCCAACTATCGCGTCTTGGGCGTCATAGACAAAGTACAACTTGTGATGGACAAAGTTACAGAAACCACATACGTCATCAAGGTGGGTGTAACAAATGTGAAGCATTGACATGGTAAAGAGTGGAAAAAACTTAACATCTTAGTATAGTATTTATCTGTCAGTCAGATTTTGTTGTTTTGTAAAATAGTAAGTAGTTTTTATATTTATTATATATTTATTATATTATTTGAATATTGGTGCCACAAATACATTTTTCTTTCTACAACTGAAGCTATTTAGCACTCACGGCCTTAGTTCAATAAGCTGGTTAAATCTGTAGACAGCTGTGGAATTAGTGAATGGATACCTTTTGAGCAGTCATTACTGCATGCCTGAACGCTTACCAGAGAAATAGAAGAACAGTGTAGGAAAGAAAAGAGAAAGGCAGGTTGATTATGGAAGAAAGTTCGAGAAACAATGTTTAGTTCGATTGCTAGAAAATCTGGTCGTGCTTTTGAAAAACAATTTTACAATACAAAAATAGCTTTATGCAAGCACCAACACAAGTCATGAATAGTGATGAAAGAAGGCCAAATGAATGACGTTTATTAAGAGATTAAGTTAGAGAGAGAAATGTGGGCTCTACATCCCAAGGCCAGGCCTGTGACTGAGCCCATACTAGTCTCCTGTCCCTCAGGTTGACAGAGCCCACATTTCGGCATATACAACATTAGCAGTATTATTATAGATATATACAACATCATTACTACTGTAATCACAGTAGACCTTAGGCACCGTACCGTACTAACCAAGCACACCATTCATTCACCTAACTATAATCCCAACTACCTGCTGAAGACTTACATTGTATCAAGATTTAGCCTAAACCTATAAGTGGGGCCATTACGCCCCACTTACTAAAATCACCGGTGGAAGAGAAGCGAGCTGTCTCGGCGTTAAAACCCCGTGAACACATTGTCCACCTGCACTAAGAAAACTGGGAAAGCTTTGAGATATGCTATCAACCCCTCTTCCACCAATGATGTACATGGTAGTCCCTAACGCTATCAAAAATTTGGGAGGGATGGGAGGGCCAAAATTTGTTGATGCGACCACTCCGTCTGCTTTCACAAAACGAAGTGACCAAGAGCTCGTTGTAATCTGTGACTGCGCGCCACTACCGCGCGGTGATTGGCTCCTTGCGCCAGAGACAACGAGGTAATTAGCATAATAATTAGCATCAGACATTAGGCCAATCATCACTTGTCCTGCGTTGTTGCCAGCACAAAAACCCATATGCAGCACGGTGCCGTGGCCGCATATTCTCATTTATGCAAGCACCAACACAAGTCATGAATAGTGATGAAAGAAGGCCAAATGAATGACGTTTATTAAGAGATTAAGTTAGAGAGAGAAATGTGGGCTCTACATCCCAAGGCCAGGCCTGTGACTGAGCCCATACTAGTCTCCTGTCCCTCAGGTTGACAGAGCCCACATTTCGGCATATACAACATTAGCAGTATTGTTATAGATATATACAACATCATTACTACTGTAATCACAGTAGACCTTAGGCACCGTACCGTACTAACCAAGCACACCATTCATTCACCTAACTATAATCCCAACTACCTGCTGAAGACTTACATTGTATCAAGATTTAGCCTAAACCTATAAGTGGGGCCATTACGCCACCGGTCACCAAAACATGTGACCACCCCACTACAATATAACCTGTTATGTTGAAAAAGCATGCAAAACGACCTCAAGCAATCCCGATATATTTCTTAAAGGCACCTGATGTCCATCTGCCCGCCGCCCTGATCTGTGCATCAGACTCACCTCGTAATGCAGCCGCAGTGGCCGCCCCAATGCGAAAACTGTGTCCTTTAAACGCACTAGTGTGATAGCCACAGAATACCAGTAACTGTTTCAGCGACACATCAAATTCTCTACGTAGCATTGGGGAGCCATCTGGGTATGCAAACAGCAAGGCATGTCCGGGACCTCTAGCCTGTCTAAACTCCCGAAGGAAAGAAGCCAGGTAGATAGCTGTCCCTGGAAGGCTTTCGCCTTTAACCTGGAGAGATTGGGGACCTTGAAGAGCACTGTGTTTAAAACGCCGGAAAGAAATTGTAACTAAGTCACCAGATAGCAAAACATCACCCACACGCAAACAACCTTGTACCATACTCCGTGTGCGAGGCACCATTTCTCCTATGCGCAAGTACGCCTTGAAAGCAAGGACCATCATGGCACGGAGCATGAGGCACTTGTATCGGGATGAGAACACCGTGGGTAATGCCTGCACCAGGCGCGCAAGCACAGGCAGGGTGATAGGCAGACGGACATCAGGAACAGCTCCGATACTTCTAACACCAGCTAACACTTTAGAGACTGCAAAGCAATGTGACGGATCAGCAAAACCCTTACTTTTATGGAAATATGCCACAGCCGAGACTGTGGACACAATGGATGCCAGAGCGGATCCATCAGCATGCAGGTGAGCAATGAACAACAACATCATGGGTACAGAAACAGGCAACATAGTGGGGAGAGATAAAGAATCATGAAACGTTATCAACTTCTTCCATGCCCGCTCATAATGCAGCCGAGACGATGGTGCAAGAGAGGCCTGCATTAATGTGGTTAAAGACTCCCTAAGCCGTTTCCACCAAGATTGGCAGACGAGGATACATGCCTCGTTACTGCTCATAGAGGGCTCTCATAACAAGACTCAAAAATTCCCCAAGCTCACTGGGGAGACACTACAACTGAGGAGCCGTGTAAGAGACCCGTCGAATTCACTCCGCAACATTGGCAAACCATCCAGGTATGCAAACAGGATACCCTGTACTGGGCCCCCGACATGAATAAATTCCCTCAACACTGCTGCTTAGTAATTGACAGAACCTTATTAACATCCACCCCTCTCCTGCAAAGATTATGGGCCTTGTTGTGCACTGTGCTTAAAACAACCCAAGGATACTGTAATAATTAAGGTCACCAGATAAATAGTATAACATCTCCCAAATACAAACTTCCTTTGAATTCCAACACCAGGATGCAGCTTCTGGTGTGTGTCAGGAATGTGTTGAAGCCATTATTAGCCTCTCCATTGGTGTATCCCAACAATTAGTAACCAGCTTGCTAATCATGCAATGTTTCCCTGAGCAGATATTCGTTATGCAATCTTTGACAGCCATTTTCTCCAAAAATATTTTTCTTCAAAGTTCTGCATTTGCAAACGGGATATCTCTGGGAATAATTACGCTATATAATAATGTTTTCAGTGATGCATTCAGCACATTCTACTGTGTGTAATGATCAGACACTGTTTTAAAATCATGAATAGTTTGAAAGATATAGCCATATTTGGTGCCAAAAAAAAACAAGATTTGTTTTCGTATTTTACCAAAAAATTATTTTAAAATTAAAAACATTAAAAAAAATGCTCTTGTCATTGCACAACAGAATCTGTAGAGAACATGGATTTGCAAGAATTATAACTATATAT
Organism: Paraescarpia echinospica; assembly: GCA_020002185.1. Taxonomy (NCBI): domain Eukaryota; kingdom Metazoa; phylum Annelida; class Polychaeta; order Sabellida; family Siboglinidae; genus Paraescarpia; species Paraescarpia echinospica. Next base: position 26,751,538 of record CM034538.1, on the reverse strand, counting down.
GTGTTCAATAACAAATGGCAGGTTTCCAGATTTGCCAATATTTGCTCAAAATGGTGGCCATTTTGTTTGTTATCATGGAAACGGGGGGTCTGGCTGAAAAAGTTCAATATATGTTTTACTCAGTAAGACCCATTTCATGCATTGGACAGAAAACAAACATAAAATTGAACTGTTTGCACCAATTAAAAAATAATCATATCCACCTGCCGTGTCTGGCCTTAAAATCACTATTACCTACACTGTCACACAATATCTGATCATAGGTCGTGCGTTGCATAGCTAAAGTCCTCGACCTGTAACATAAAATATGGTGTGTACCCTTGATTAAGGCGTCACATTGGTGCTGCCCCAACTCCAGTTAAGTGTCTGTTTCTGGACTGAAACCACTTGCAACTGCCATAAGTGTAGCAGGATGGATTGCCGTTACAAAAGCATGTGTCCTGGGCAGCAGCTTCTCAAAAGATGCCATACTGTGTTCTATATCCTGCTCCCACAAATGCCAAATGTATCCTTGCATTCAACTAACTGTCCACCACCACCTGGAGTCAGTGTACAGTCATGGCTCCTGTGTCGAGCACTGGCTCCGACGTAGGCACTCTCGTTGTCGCAGCAGCGATCTGCCAATGTCCCTACCAGGCAGCCAAATATGTCCAAGTGTATTTTGCCGAGTGTAACCGATCCTGTCTCTGACTCGGCTGTTGGCTGACTCAAGGTTGAATTTCAAGAGAAATTCTACAAAAATAAATACACAGCAGGACAGTACTCGAACTACTACACAGAAATTCACTCTCATTGGCATGCACGATAATCAACAATGTTGCATCTGTCAAACATGTTAAACATGTCTGAAAAACCAGAAACGTGACCATGATGCCAACTAAACACATGGCAGTAATAAATGTGTGTGTTGGCATATATGGGTGTTGTTAATGTTAGTATCTGTACTATTTGTACAACATGATATTATACTCTTGCATGTTTATGTTTATATTTGTACTGAATGTGCTGCACAGACAGAAACACAAGTGCTGTGCGAGGATCAAAAAAAAAAAACATTCTTTATCTTTAATTATATTATGTCACATACCTCCAGTAATGCCTGGCGGTAATCATATTATTTCACATGCCTCCAGCAACGCATGTCGGTAATCATATTATTTCACATGCCTCCAGTGACGCATGGCGGTAATCATATCATTCCACATGCCTCCAACAATGCATGGCAGTAATCATATTATTTCACATGCCTCCAGCAATGCCTGGCGGTAATCATATTTCACCTGCCTCCAGCAACACATGGCGGTAATCATAGTATTTCACATCCCTCCAGTAATGCATGGTGTTAATCATATTATTTCACATGCCTTCAGCAACGCATGGCGGTAATCATATTTCACATCCCTCCCGTAACGCATGGTGGTAAGCATATTATTGCACATACCTCCAGTAACACACGAGGGTGTGTTGCCATACAAAACACTGCACCAGCAGCAAAACAGTGACATAAGCACTACATTGCTTGTAGACACTGACCCGACAAGGAGGAATTTAGAAAACCCAACAATGTGTTGACATGCAAAAAACTGCACCAGCAGCAAAACAGTGACACAAGCACTACAATGCATGTAAACACATGTCGGTGTGTTGACATGCAAAAAACTGCAACCGCAGCAAAACAGTGACTCAAGCACTACAATGCATATCAACACAGACCCGACAAAGAGGAACTTAGAAAACCCAACAATGTGTTGACATGCAAAAAACTGCACCAGCAGCAAAACAGTGACACAAGCACTACAATGCATGTAAACACTGACCCGACAAAGAGGAACTTAGAAAACCCAACAATGTGTTGACATGCAAAAAACTGCACCAGCAGCAAAACAGTGACACAAGCACTACAATGCATGTAAACACATGTCGGTGTGTTGACATGCAAAAAACTGCAACCGCAGCAAAACAGTGACACAAGCACTACAATGCATATCAACACAGACCCGACAAAACCTGTTGTGCTACAAAATTGCCCAAGCACTGTGTTGATATGCAAAAAACTGCAACCGCAGCAAAACAGTGACTCAAGCACTACAATGCATATCAACACAGACCCGACAAAACCTGTTGTGCTACAAAATTGCCCAAGCACTGTGTTGATATGCAAAAAACTGCAACCGCAGCAAAACAGTGACTCAAGCACTACAATGCACATCAACACAGACCCGACAAAAACCTGTTGTGCTACAAAATTGCCCCAGCACTGTGTTGATATGCAAAAAACTGCAACCGCAGCAAAACAGTGACACAAGCACTACAATGCATATCAACACAGATCCGACAAAAGCAGCCCGTTATGAAATGGCCCAAGCACTGTGTTAATGTGCAAAAAACTGCAACCGCAGCAAAACAGTGACACAAGCACTACAATGCACATCAACACAGACCCGACAAAAAACTGTTGTGCTACCAAATTGCTCAAGCACTGTGTTGATATGCAAAAAACTGCAGCCGCAGCAAAACAGTGACACAAGCACTCCAATACATATCAACGCGGACCCGACAAAGCATGAATTTTGCAAACCCAATAATATGTTGACATGCCAAAAACTGCGCCAGCAGCAAAACAGTGACGCCAGCACTACAATGCATGTAAACGCACAGACTTGACACGCAGGAATATAAAAAGACTGAAAAATGTGTAAACCTGCAAACAACTGGCCCAGCGGCAAACACTGACATAAACACTACAATGCATCTAAACGCGAATCCGACAAAGTAATGTGGCGCCACCACGCGAACATATAATTGACACAACGCGATCCACCGCGCACAGGGCACGACAACAACACATCCCCTTCTAGCCGGAGATCTGCCTCACTGCACTAATCATCGCCCCCCGCAAGCTACGATAGAATCTAAAGTTGCCTATGTCCGTAAAATGCGTCCCATCTTTGCGAAAAACCTCGCGTATGCTATTCCAAAGGCGCTTATGCCTCCAGAAAAAATACCCCTTCTGAGTCCTTACAAAACGCTTCCAAGTACCTGTTTACTTCCACCACCCGGGCGGCACCCTCCTCGAAACTAACCCCGCGCCATGCGTTCCGTCGACAAACCTGGCAAATGGCGACCCGCTGTACCCCGGAATCGAGCAGCCGTCGCGCCAGACGTTGAGTGTCCAAAGCTATCATAACGGGGGTAGATGCCAACCGACCGCTGATATCATTCCCACCAATATGCAGCACCACAACGTCTGCGCGACAGGCAACAATTCGGGACATGACTGCCGGCGCCATTAAGGTGGCGACCCGAGCCCCGCGAATGCCCTCATATGAGACTTCACAGGGTCGGCCATTCACCTCAAACAAGCCGGCCGGTTTTGGGTTTGCCGACTGCACGAATGCGCCAACCCAATAAACATAACTATGCCCTAAAACTACAATCTTACAAGGAGAATTCACTGACATGGAAACGGCCAGTTACGAATTCCGTACGCAAAATTCAAAATGGCAGACAACAAAGAAAATACTCAGCTGTAACAACTCGGCCAAACAGTTTCAGCAATCACCTTGCGCTCGCGAGTACAATGACGTTCCTTGAAGACGTCTCGCCAATATGCACGATCGTAAATCAGAAAGGCAGCAAACCGCGTAGAAAATTCAAATAAAGATAGCTCACACAACCAAAATTTGTTGATGCGACCACTCCATCTGCTTTCACAAAACGAAGTGACCAAGAGCTCGTTGTAATCTGTGATTGCGCGCCACTACCGCACGGTGATTGGCTCCTTGCGCCAGAGACAACGAGGTAATTAGCATAATAATTAGCATCAGACATTAGGCCAATCATCACTTGTCCTGCGTTGTTGCCAGCACAAAAACCCATATGCAGCACGGTGCCGTGGCCGCATATTCTCATTTGTTAACCAGCACACTCACTAAAGTTATTCCTGGACATTTCAGGTGCTATACAAAAGCTACAGAGAGCCAGTTGGGCATGTGATTGTGCCAACCATCTGCCCATTCATGGTGCGACTATATCGCTACTACGAGACCAATAGCGCCATCTACCTGCTTCTCCAGCACGCCACCGGTGGCCACCTGTGGAGTTACGTAAGCGGTTACTTAAATCAGGCACCACAATCGCCACAGTTCGATGATCACTATGACAGGAAGTCACCTGGTGAGGAACTAACGAACATAAAATCTGAGACAAACAACAAAGACGTGAATGTCACGCAAGAATGCACAGAAAGCTATCAGAAATTATTCACCGAAAACATTGTGCCGTCGTCAGATGTTGGCAACGGAAATTCCGATGCTACACCTGGTTCAAAAGACTGCAACGATGTCAGCACAAATTTGAAGAGTCAATGTCGGAAGATCAGTGATTCACTGGGGCTGGATCGGAGCCCCGATATCGTGACATTCGGAAGTACCCAACATCCCCTAGTGAGACGTATTTCCTCAGGGAAGTCAGGCGGGGAAGGAGCAGGCTTTGGGGAACTCCTGAAGGGATCTGACGTCCCCGTCGAACAGTTCAGCATCAACAGTTTTGACAGTGACGTGACACCAGGGGGCGCCAGGTGCAGCAGCATGACCGATTACATCGAGACGGTCCCAGAACTGAGCGAGTCTGTTTCGCCAACGATGTCTCCGAGCAAACACGTGGTGTCATTGGCAGATGAAGAGGTGTTTATAGACAATGGTCTGGATAAACATTTGAGCAAGATTCATAAAACAGGCAATGGCGAATGTGTCAGTAATAGTGGTGATGCCAACAAAGTCATGTTTCCATCACCCTTGCATCAACAGGGTCAGGTGTCGATAGACGAAATTGTATCGAAAGGAACAGAGAATACTGTTGAGTCGGACGATGAGCCTAGTATTTACGATCGCCCACAAGGCAAAACCTGTGATACAGATAGTTTAGGCGAATCAAACATGTATATAGACCCTCGGACTGAAAAATCTGATGACATTGAATGTTCACAATCCGGTGCGATGGAAGAAACCTCATCAGATGCGCAAAGAAGTGCGACGGACTCGCAAGAACGTCCACATGTGTTCCGAATGCCATCGCAAGAACGGAGCTTAGAGACGCACCCTACTGGACCCGTCCGGAAGCGATCGCGGACGGGACGTGTGCGGACGTTGTCATCGGTGTTTGGCGACCTGGATCTGGCAGATGACAATGAGAAGGTCGAGTCATTGTCATCTGTACGACTGCCAGAGATGTGTGTGCGACAGTGGATCGTGGAGATGTTGGTCGCTGTCACTAAGCTACACCGGCTCAGTATCGTCTGCAGGTGAGTGATAATTGATCTATCCATCATGTGATCTGTTGCCTAGCAACATCAGTCAAGTCATTAAAAAATGGTGCCAAACATTTGGAGTGTTCGGACATTCATTTATATATTTTGTTGCAATTTTAGACCCTAATGTTTTATTTATGATAAAAACATATTGGCAAACTGTTTAAGCAAGATCTGTGTGCGGGCGTTTTTGATCTAGCAGATGTCTTGCTGCCATAACAATGGTTTGCACTTAGCATTATCAAATTGTAACAATATATGCTGTGGAGGACTGCGCTTGAGTAGCACTGATTACACACCCGCGGTCAACTCCGTTCAGTCAATTGATATGTGCTGAACGTTTTGGCAGAGATACTATTGACTTTTTGATGATCAAAGTTTGTTTAAAATTATTACCAGTATGTATATTTACCCAAATTAACGCCATCCAATAATTTAGAAAATATTAGTTTCAACCGTTTAACCGAATCGTAGCAAATGTCAGCCATTTGTAATGAGCTGTTGCCTTCTGCCAGAGACCTGCGACCTGCTAACATCCTATTGGGCGAGAGAGGTCATGTGACACTCAGCTACTTCAGTCGGTGGTCCTGCGTGGACTCAGAGACCCCAAATGAACTGGCGGTCAATCAGCTGTACGCTGCCCCAGGTACTCCTCCTTTCCTCCCTAATTCCTTCCTTCATGCGCAGTCCAGTATTAGTTTAAACCGTCATATTAGTTACACATTTGTAAGCTTGTGGTGTTTGCATCTATAAAGCATCTTTGGATAAACACGTGTCCACATCAGCTGAGAATTTCTTTATTTAACTTTGAAGCATTCTTTAAATTTGGTTTGACTTTCTATGAAATCATGTGCAACATGTAGATTTATTAAAATCATACACATACTGTCAGGTGGGCATTATGCTGTCGTACTTGTTACAGTGAATTAATATTTATTTTGCACTAATTAAACAGTAGCTATCACATCTGTTGCAATGAATATTTTGTTTGAAAAACATACTGGTAGCTATCACACCTGTTATGCACAATGAATATATTTTGGAGAAAATAGTCCGTAGCTATCACATAAGATAACAGTGCCTAAGAATTGCCTGACAAGTAGTTCCGGTGTGTGTTCAGAGGTGAGTCGGCTGTCACAGGAAGTGAGTGAGGCGTCTGACTGGTGGAGTCTGGGAGCTCTCATGTACGAACTCATCACGGGCCGGGTGAGTGACACTAACCAGATTGAATAAGTTTTTTAACTAGATTGCCAATGATTTACAAGTGTTATAATTTAATTAATAGTCATGACTGATGCCATGTTTCACAATTCTAGTTTGTTCAGCCTCTCAGCTCGGGATTCTGAGGATTATGGCTCCGTAAACAGTTTGATTAACACGGTAGACTCTCACTATCAGGGTTCCTGATGTTAGTAACATCCACAAAAATTGACCAACAACCAACTTTGAAATCCCTGTTCTGGCCTCCACTGAGTTTCGTACCATACATATAAGGAACATCAGATATAAGGAAGTGTTTGACCAGGTTCCATCGTCCTCCTTATGATGTATGTAGTCAACTGTATTGCTGTGGTTTGCTTACAGAGCCTGGCGAGCTGTCATCCGAGTGGCATCAACTCGCACACCTGTCTCCACATTCCAGACCATGTCTCTCCTGAGGCACAGTCCCTCCTACAACAGGTGGGTCCCCCTCATCCATCCTACCCCCTGTCCAAAAATATATAAAAAATAAGCTCAAATGTCCACAACTCATACATATGCTATTTATTCAACAATCTGTAAAGGCTACATTTTTCTGTTGCATTGTATATATGTATATATATATATATATACATATCTATAGATATAATGTATATATATATATATTATATGTATACACATAATTAATTTTATTCACTAGTTTTCCTGACCAGGTGGATAATTAAAGTTAGAAAATTATTTTAAAAATTACCCAAACGTTAAAAATAATTAAGACGATCTTAAAATGTGGATGAATGAAAGTAAAGGTGCGGTTTGAAGATTTTTGCGATTTTAAGACAAACATTTCTTTGCAGCTGCTCAAGTTCAGCCCGTCAGAGCGACTGGGATCGGGATCAGGAGGTGTAGAAGACATCCGGGCTCATCCCTTCTTCTCTGACGTTCATTGGCCCTCCCTCTGAGGCCCCTTAAGTCATTCACACAAATTTGTACCTGTAAAACAACCTTGTCTGTTTCACACTTTTCGGTATAGTGTTCTTAACCTGTTAGACCTCAAGTCAGCCAAACCCGGCCCAAAATAACCGTGTAATGCTGCATTGTGCAATGGAACTGTCTAGAGGATACTAGGGAATACATATCAGAAACTTTTCATGCTTCCGGTGAAATAAATGGGGACACTGGGACTTTAAAAAACCCACCTGAGGTCGAAAGGATTCATACTAGAATAAAGATGAAGAAGGTGTACTGCCTGCCAAAATGTGTTTAATTATTCAAAGCTTGGGCAGTTTTGTTTACTTCACATTGCCTTAGTTCACTCGGCTGTATAGTTGAGTACCTGGCTAGAGATAGTGGTGGATATTTGGGAATGAATAACCTCCGTGCAGTAATTGCAACATGGCTGAATGCTTGCTGGAGATGTGAAGATGGTATCTGATTGAACAGATCTGCCAGTTGATGAAGTGTAAAATGTTTTTGGACTGGATACTGTGCCATATATGTGCTTGCAATTTTAAAACAAAGCAGACTTAGTGTGCAGGAAGTCCTCAGTTATTTGAGTCTTGTGTGTTTGCATGCATGCACTCATGTAAAGTTCAGTGGCTAAAGCATCAGAATCTCAATTGAGAGAACCCGGTTCAAGTCATGTCAAACCTTGGGCAAGTTAATTCACTCTATGTTGCTCCAGTTCACTCAGCTGTACGGATGAGTACCTGGCTATTGGCAGTGGTGGATTTGTGTACGAATAGTCTTTGGCTATTGATTGAGCTGGATGCTTCCCAGAGTTGTCGAGATGGTGTTCGACTGAGCAGGTCTGCCAGGGAGTAAAGTGTAAAGCGCTTTGAGCTTTAAGGACTGTATGCTGCTTTATATAAGGGCTTCCCTCGTTTTATGTGTAAATGACTCATTATTTGTGTGTTTAAGTATCCATTCTACCATAAAATCATGTTAAATAGTGTAAATTATAATTACACTGATGTCTCAACTGCACAAATTAGTTTTGAATAACCACATTTAAAAAGACCGATTTGATTATTATGAATAATGACCGTCAGTATATTCGTATACAGCTGGCAACAGTTTATTTCCAATACTTGCGGATCTGGTTTATTGAGGGTCAAACGTTCATACTACGCCATATAAGAACTTACCTTTTACGTAAGGAACATATCATTAACACCTATAAAATTACATTCCTTTGACATGCAATATAAACATAACACTTGCAAAAAGGCATTTAAATTAAAACATGCTATTGTAACTGTGTAGTTGGCACCTAAAATAATTGCATTCTCGGCTGTCCAAAACCACACAGTACTACAGAAATAGTTTGTGTGTGTCCGAAAATATACAATCATTGTGGATTGTATGTACTCGGATACATAAAATAACAGGCGTCCGAAAACACAGTACAGAAAGTAGATTTTTAGGGTGTTCAAAACATTCAATGCTCGAATACATATACCGTAATCGTTCTATTAAGCGTACATGCCCTAATTAGTGTACACCCCCTTTTTAGCAGCATCCGTCGCCGTGACAGTGGTTTCAATGCCAACCTTGACTGATGAATCCATCATTGTGTTTTAATTTCTACCAATATCACACTAGATTCAAAGCTTGGTGATGAAACATCGAAAGGTCCACCTAACTTATCAGATTTCCACAGTGTCCTGGTATCCTATTGCTCATGTGTGACATTCATAAATCACTTGCCAGTCACGTCTGCTGAGATGGCTCTACTCGGGAACCACAGGAACCAAAGAAAATGGGTGCACACCCTTGGAACACAATATTTGACATATTTCCATGTCTCAAATGTTTGCTAAGTGTACTGTACGCTTAATAGAACAAATACGGTAGTCATTATAGTAGATATTTATACCATTATTATGCTTCCATATATATCAGTATCTTACACCTCTGTATGTCACTTACACTGTGGGCTATTGTATTTGACAGTCTGGAAGTAGTCATCATGATTGTCAGCAGGTGTCGCCACAACTCAACATAACCATGACATCTGTGAAAGTGTCATGTTGTTCTGAACGCTGTCACTTAATCATACAAAGCAACTCACGCCGGGCAACTGTAGAATCAAAGACAATAAACCTCGGATATAAAGAATTCACTTGTTACAAATTCTCGCTTATAATAAATAAATGAATTGGTCCCAATTTGTTTGGCCAGTCATGAGTAATTTGTTATATCTGAGGTTTACTGTATATTAGATACTGTGATTATATTAAAGAACAGTATCATAAGTTAACATTGTTGGAGAGAATTTAGAGTTACACACTTTGTTGAAGCATGTGCTTTTACCTAGATAAATAAATGTATTGTGTTACTGTTATGATGGTAATGAAATTAGGTGTAACATATTGTTTTATAATTAAGTGATTATAATTATGGTTGTAATTACTTGGCACAAAAATCAGACATAAGCTTGTTGTTACAATTTCTTGAAAATATATACTCAACTTTGTTGTACATTATGATAATCCCATGTCTGGCTACAACAAACTGGTATTGTATTATGGGATAGAATCTGATGACTTAATCAATAAGGCTATAGAAGGCCAAGTTTCTTCTTGGTGGTACCGATAAATCATATTTTCTATGTACTGTTGTACATAAACTGCTTGTTTGTGGTTGTTGCGATACAGAAATGTATATTAAGTTGTTTATTGTCAGATTCCGACATGTGGACATATATAAATTGTTAGGCAGACGGTTAATAATGCCGGCGCATGCCATAAAAATGCCTAATTCAATGCAATTGATTTTACAAAATTACAAGAGATTTTATTATAGGCATGTGCAGCATCATTTATGTTAAACGTGAGATTTTCTGTGGACTAATAATTCTACATAATATAGCTGATGTGTCTATAAATAAATTATAGTAATTATGTGTATCCAGATCTTTATGTAACTAAGAGTAAGTCATAAACTTGTGGTGCATTTTCAGTTATTAACAAACATGGGTTACGATCGTTATTTTTGATCATGTAGCCATGTGGAAAAAGTCAGTTCAAGAGTTAGTTTTTAAAGTGTAATTGGTCATGATGTAACTATGTAAATACATGTAATTAAATTTTAACATATATTCCTCACATTTACATGTGATTGGTTATACTATGAATAATTACAGATTTATAAGTCTAAATGGCTATTTGGATGCCGTATTATAAAATGTGAAATTTATATTCATCAATGGTAGTTGCACAATCTTCCTGAATAGTTATTGGCACTTCTGAAAGGAGTGCCAAATATATTCTATGCTACACTCTCTAAATATCTTACCTTCTTCAGGTGTCTAATGACATGTTGATAAAATCAGCTTGAAATAGCTTACTGACTTGCAGTACACAAAGCAGTTGGGTTAATATAAAAGTAAATATGCATCAAGAAATTTATCACATTTATAATTATCAAAATACAGGTGTCAGATCAATATTCTTTCTTTTATGTGAATGGAATAAAGTCCATGTCTCATTCTTATATATTTGGTCATCTTATATATTTATACACATAGAATGCTTATATGCTCGCTGATAAGGGCACAAAATCTCAATTCGTGGTTCTTCTTCGAGTACATTTTTCCTCATTTAAGGCCAGACACCAGGTGAAATGGTGTTTTTTGACAAAAAATACTGAAAATGGTTTTCTGCCAGATTATTATACCTTTGTATGCATACTATCAATAAAGTTCACTTCTATGACAATTACGTACCTCTAAGTGAGTTTTAATCATGGATCAAGTATGTTGATATCATGTAATGAAATCCATTATGCAATCTTTGACAGCCATTTTCTCAAAAACATTTTTCTTCAAATTTCTCCATTTGGAAACAGAATATCTCTTGGAATAATTATGCTATATAAATAATGTTTTCAGTGTTGCATTCAGCATATTCTACTGTGTGCAATGATCAGACACTTTTTAAAAATCATGAATAGTTTGAAAGATATAGCCATATTTGTTGCCAAAAAACAAGATTTGTTTTCGTATTTTACCAAAAAATCATTAAAAAAATAAAAACACAACATTTCAAAAAATGCTCTGATCATTTCACAATAGAATCTACAGAGAACATGGATTTGCAAGAATTATAACTATATATATATGGATTCAATAAAAATGGCAGTTTTTCCAAATTTGCCAATATTTGCTCAAAATTGGTGGCCATTTTGTTTGTTACCATGGAAACGGGGGATCTGGCTGAAAAAAGTTCAATATATATTTTACTCAGTAAGACCCATTTCATGCATTGGGCAGAAAAAATTGAACTGTGCACAAATAAAAAAAATAATCCTATCTACCTGCCGTGTCTGGCCTCAAATCTGCCTAGTTTTGGTGAATTCATTGGATAAATAACCAAATCATTTTAAACGGATTCTGGTCAACATGTTGCCAAAATACAGATAGTCTGCCTGTATTATATAGCGTAAGGCTCTTCAGCTTATTGAGGCCCATTTCACTCAAATAAGGAGATCGTAAGAAAATCCATCATTAAACAGATTTTGTTACAAAATTTGAGACTTAAAACACAAAAAGTCGCTGCCTTATTACTGAGGACACTATTTCCACGAGTCCAAATGTCCCGATGTTGCATCCTATGTTGGCAGTTTTCGGTATACAAGATTAATGACAATTGATTTTAAAGAGTAAATTTGGGCTTATGAGTTCTTAAGAATTTTAGTGAAATGGTCCCCTGATCTAACAATCACTTATCCTTTTGATGATTTTATTAAACATATACTCCTTATTGAACTGATTGCGTATGCTACATTCCCCACACTACATGTTTGAACGTCAACAAAGTTGAACAAACCTGATTTGTGATGTTCTAAATCAAATGTGGATTGTTACGTATTGTTACGACACGTTTTTAATCAAAATAGTCAGTTTGACAGATGCACTCATGTTATTGCTATAAAGTCAAGATGGAATGTTTTCCTCTGATGAAAATAAATGATGTATGTACCATTGATATGCTTTCATTGTTCTGTCATTCCTACAAGGCCTTGCAACTTGACACAGCATACTTCAGTATAGTCAGTGATAGATTTTTCACTTCTGTCTTATTTGCAATTAATGTATCCAGTACGTTGTGGTTTGCCTATGTCACTGTCAAAATTACGTGCGAGACCTCAGTCAAGCTTTGCGTTTACCAACAATGTTAATAACGATTGTATACATGAATTACATTACTATTGCTGCATGACATTTCACAAATCAAACATTCCTGTACACAGTTGTCAATTTAAAAAACTGTCTTATGTTTTTGTCATAAACACTTTTGGGACTAGAATTTCTACAAAATGTGCAACAGAAAGTCTGAACCCACCTATTGTTCAACATCCATTTTTTGATGACTTGACAGAGTTTTTACTACGCTACAGGTAACGTGATATATAGCAATATTTAGTAATTATTCCACGTAATTTCTTTGAGACAGATGATTATTATTGCATATTGTACTGATAAAAAACAAAACAAAATTGATAAATTCTTGAAAAAATTTTATTCTAAGTCTTTCAATAATACTTATTACAACATCTTTTGTTGCAAACACATCATCCCGGTACATAATTGAAGGTCATAAATATGCAAAGATTAAAGCAGCATTGTTTGATGGTACAAATGGAGAATGGTTCACACAGTGTTTTCTCATCACTAAAGTCTTGCTAAACTGTACAGGGAATGCACCAATATGAGATATTCTCATGACTTCCAAACTATAAGGCAGTGCACCCTATGACTGGTAAAACTACAATATCTTGTTTTTACGGCTAAATCATGTTATATTTAAACTACTTGTATTCTAGCATAATGGCTGCCTAACTGTGTCTGAATGAACCACAATTGTTTCACATTATTTCACTTTTTTCTGTTTAATTTGAATGTTTTGATTTGAATATTGTGTTTACGCCATGAAATACAGCATGGTTGATATTCATAAACAGATGGCAGTCAAATAATATTGTTTAAACTGTTAATTAAAACACATTTGTGTGACCAAGATGTTAGAGTAAATATGCCATCAAACCTCGCTTTATGGTTACTTCACTGTCACCTCAGTAATACAGCCACCTTGCAATTAAGGTCACCCCAGCATAGTCCCAATGGTGACCTTACATCGGTAGTTTATACTATAGAACATGATTTTATAATAAAAACCACACTTTGTGAAAACTATTCTTTCCAAACACCCATCTAGACCCAAGTGTAATATTATATTAATGCTTCTTACTGCTATGTTGCACTTGAAATAGCAATGTTCTGACAATGCAGGAAAGCAGTATAAATGTGGATGATTGTCATGCAAGTTACAGATCTCTACGTGCAACCAGACAGGTGAGTCCTGGATAACTGAGAAGGCTCACACTTCACTGAAACTTGTTTCAAAATCATTCAGTTGCTAACGTCTCATCAAGGTATATGCCTGTAATCGGTGGTTTCGTAAGTTCTCAAGGTTCACAAAAGCAGTGTTTCACGTTGGCTCAAACCTCTGCCCCACAATCTGTGGTGTGACACATATGATCACGAGCAATCCAAAATAGGTTCCACAGCCAATGGATGCTGGATTTATCTTGTGACATGGTTGCCAAGACTACCCACAATGCTGTCCGGTTTTGTGGTCCACAACAGAGCAAAGGTGCATTAGTACTGGTTCTTCTCGACAGGTCGTGCCACTGTATCGATTTAGTTTCTCCACAATACATGATGACAGCAAAAACACCAAACACCCACATATAATGCTACACATTTTTATGAACTGCAACCTTATGTGACCACCTTATGAGACAAATTTAGAATATTTAATTTCTTCAAAATAGTGTTACATGTACTAGTGCATTGGTCATATGATGATATACCCACAATGACAGACGTGTACAATAATTAATATGTTACATTGACAATTATTTATAAATAAAATCTGCACATACTAATTAACTTAAAATATCACAGATAAATTGCTTCTATACAAGTTATAATTACTTTTGCTGCAGAAATCATGGTTTTAATTTTGTTTATAAATCATGATTTAACGTACTCGTCTGTGGTTTAGTAAATACAACATTTGTACAAGATTGCTTCCGATAATGCATAAGTTCAACTGTAATGCCACTTTCCTGTCCTAAACATACACTTTCCTGTCCTAAACATATACTTTCACTTACCTAAAAACCTGACAAAAATCTGTATATAATTTAAACCACATTAATATATATAAGTCTTTATCACAGAACATTTATATATACCATATATAAGTCTTTGTTTTAAAGCAGCTTTGTTTAACACTTTGTTTGACACTCAGTAATTAACCCTACACATCCTGTTTGCTGTCAGATATCACTCTGACACACACACACATATATATATAAAATATTTTCACACAAAATCAGATATTACAATGCTGGTATATCTTAAATCAAACATATATTGCAAGGACAATAAATTACATGCATAGATACAAAAATAGGGAAATTCTAGATCTTTTGATGGCGTCTCTACAAGACAGATTCATCGTGGGGGAGAAATCGGCTGGCGAATTCCTCATCAGTGAGGGAGAGAGGCGGAGGGGTGTTGATGTCCGCATACAGACCCCTCTTTGGTGAGGGTGTGGTCCCATCCAGGGTGGGGGGACTAGCGATGCGAACCTTCTTTTGTTTCCTGCTCGGTGTCGAACTGGCTACATTGCCGTTCCTGCCGTCACCCTAAAACATGTCATTAACAATTTACTGGATATTCTTCAGGATAAAACAAATTTCTATTGACATATCCAATACGTGATTAGACCTTGTCGTTGTAGAATCTTTCATCAGCACAGCATGCCAACATATTCGCCAACAAAAAGGAAGTCGACAGAAGAATACGACAAAAGAACCCATATGAGTAAGAGAGGCCAAAACACCAATCGAGACGAGGGGAATCACAAACTATCTCACATATATGATGACGTCATATGTCACATGTACTGAAGAAGTTGGTATGCTACGCTGACGAAAGACTCATGTGTCATTAACAATGTTACACCTGCCACTTTTTGTTGAGATCTGTATTTTTAACTTAAATTCTGCATCGAGCCATATAAATCCAGATCCTACCAAGTGTTGCCATACGCCATGTTTCAAAATACACCTAAATTTAAAAAAAAACAGTAAATGTTGCCACACGTGATCGAGTTTTGCCATTTATATATGGCTATAAAATACACACACATGCATGTGAACTGTGAGGGTGCAACGGGCGCGTAAGCAACAATCTGCTGAAGCAAGAGTTCCATGTGAATTCTCAACAGGGGTGGGGGGTACATTTCGTGGTCTTGGGGAGCACCAAAGGGGTGCAGTTAGCAATGTTGATGAGGGGAGCATTTGAAGATTTTGGGGGAACCCAACGAGGAGATGGAGTTGGAGGTTTTAGGGGTACACTTTGGGTGTTTTTGGACTGGAGCCAGTTGCAGGTAAAAAAACACCCCTCCCCAATCAACCACACTACGGGCCTTATAAAGGTACATCAAACAAGATGTGCTACCGGATAGGTTTTATCGGAAATCTAGTTAACATTGAACAAATTTGTGTTTCGACCATTGGAACTATGTCATTACATTTTTACTTTGTAATTTGTATTCCTCATAAATTCCTATTACATTGAGAAACTATAAAATGTGGGAAGCGTAACATGTTCTGAACAAAATAGTGCCATTAATAACGCTTTAATACTACCTTATAACGGAAATCACACTGCTAGTATCAGAATGCAAAAAATTTGGAGATTCAGTTTAAATTAGTGAACATGCATTCACAAAATAAGCAAGTACTTTCACACACTACGTTTCAGGCAGCTTCTTTTGAAGGAAAAGCTTGTAACAAGCGTACCGTCTGCACCAACATCAATGAAAACAACTGACTATACACAAATGAACATATATGAATGAATAATATATGAAATTATGCTTGTGTCTTTCACATGATTGATAGAACCCATGTACTGACATGAGGTATGTTGTTTCTGTGATTATATACAGACAAATATGGATTAATAAATAAAACCCTCACCTCGTAAGCATGTAGGAAAGGTTTGGCATTTGCAAGTTCATCTCTTAAAGAGGTCATAGCCAGCTGAAGTCTGCAGAACCAAGCATAACGGAAATAAACAGAGTATCTTTTTGTTCACATAATAACAATCAAGGGGTCACAGTGGCAGAATATAATATATCCTAAGTGTCATCCTAAGTTATTGTTAACTGCACAATTGTGTAATTTGTACGTGATGGAGCTACTAAATATCACAAACTAAATGGTGGTTGATTACTCAAAACAGCACACAGTCATTCAAAGTTGACTGACTAACAACCGTAGCCAAAAAGTGTGAAACTAGGAAGCTTAGAGCCATGGAAAATCTACAAAAACTATGGTTATACATGTTCGCACTGTGGGAAGGTGTGCTGTGCAGAGATTGGACTCATAAGCCATCTACGAACACACATCAAATGACACTGACAATCCATGGAGAGATCACCCTCGCTATGAAGGATTGCTAATGATGATGATATGTAATTTGAGAGATTACAACAGCGGGACATCAACCACAAAACAACAGCAGTTTGTCTTAAAGCACAGTGGAATATACTGGTGGTTTGTTGCTACAGTTACTATAATGTTACAGTGTTACATGTGACACTCACTTGCTGTAACGCTCTTGGATCTTCTCTCGTTCTCTCGCAGTCTCCTGCAAAACATCAACAAAGTCTGGCTGATACACATTAGACATAATATACCACAGTAACTTTTAAATGTGTGTGTGTGTGTGTGTGCGTGTGGTGTGTGTGTGTGCAGGTGTGTGTGTATGCCTGTATTGTGTGTCTGCGTGTGTCTGCGTGTGTGTGCATGCATGCATGTGGTGTGTGTGTTCTACTTGTGCTACTGTAATACTGTTTGTAAAAATGCTTTTAAAATTTATTTCCTAACTTCTTCATCAAACAAACAACACTTGTCGACCCATAGTAGCACCATTCATGGATTCACCATAATGAATTGACTGCCTCCAAGACAAGACAACGGCGTCACCCACAAATTATGCTTTGCGACTGCAACGTTCCCAGCTATTCACGATTCCTCGACACTATTTTGAAGGAGACATTCATAAATAAAGCTTTAAATTTATAATTAAAGTTCACTTGGATCATACCTGAGCAGCCAGGGGGTCGTGGAAGCCATTCTGTAGTTCCCCAGACAGGGCTGCTAGTTTCTTCCTCTGTTCCCTCAACATCACATTGGTGAGGTCCTCTACTTGGTCCTGGGACACAGTCACTGTGATTACACTGTCATTACACTGTGATTATATGCAGCAACAACTACAGTGAATCTAGGTGTCTCTATGTAACCTATAAGGAGTGATCAATACCTTCAACTGATTAAGGTGCAGTCACACAAGTTTGCAACGTCCCAAAATACATTAAGCGTTACATATGGATTGGGGTGTAGTCATCACTACATAGTACTACAGGGGAACTTCTGGTGGTGAATTGGTTTACGAAGTAGGTCACTGGCGAAGTTAACGTAACGACAATAGAATAGCGTTATTTGAGATAATCGATGTAGTTAGATGAGTAATTAAAACCTGAAATAACAACCTTTTAAAGTGTATATTAGTACACAGGAAACAATCTTTGTAAAGACTACCTTGTATCTAAGCCTAACTTGAATACACTGTCGTCGACATCGTAACTAGGTAAGGCACAGTGTTAACTGTGTGTTAACAAATATAACTAACTATAACCTAAACAATCTGGTGTAAATTGTACACAGAAAAGTCTTTTCAAAGACTATATAAAAGAGAGACCGAAGATGACGGATTCACCTTTCGGTGTATGGTGTGTTTGAGGGTGGAATGTCTGATGGGTGTGTAAGTTGACGGATATAGTGAAAGGAGATGGAGGTGAGACTCAACATAGAAATAAATGGAGCAGAGAGGGATGATGCAGAGAGAGTTGAAAATTCTACAACACAGAAGGAGCAGAGTTGTGACACAGAGACTGAAGAAAGGAGACTGAGAGGAGGGAAGGTGACCGGTGTGAAGGAACAAGAAATTGAGAACACAGAGGGACGGAGGAAAAGTGTTCGGCAGAGGAAAAGAAAACGGTTCAGTGGGGATAGATCAACAGGTAGTCAGACTGTAGAGAACGAGGAGAGACGCGACAGCAATACAGGTGGTGAAGAGGTAGATACCACAGAGGCAGTTGGTAAGACTGTGAGACAGAAGTCTGATGGAAGAAGACAGAGTGTTCAGCAAAAAACAGAAAACATGACAGGTGTGAAGTTGACAGGGGAGAATGTGACCGTAGTGAAGGAGGTAGCCGGGGAAAAGGGACGGGAGAGGAGAGAAGAAAATGTGATGGGAGGAAAGATGAAGGGACGAAAGGAAGTGAGAGTAAATGTGCTAGAAGAAAAGATGACAGGAGGAAAGTGGTCAAGAGAAAACGCGACAGGAAAGAAGGGAATGGAAGAGAATTTGACAGGAGAGAAGATGGCAAGAGGAAAAGACAACAACCAGACATATGCAAACTGGAGGAGCTACTCCGAGGCAGTGATTGAGGGGGCAAGGAGAAAAGAGAGAGTGTTTATGGGCGATTCAATTCTGAGAAAAACAGACAAGACTATATGCGAGGGGAAGGACGTTGTTGTATGTCTACCGGGGGCTAGGATAGAGCATGTGACCGAAAGGGTAGAGAAGGTATTGGGGCATGGCAAGGGAGGATCTATACTAGTACACGTTGGGACAAACAATGCAGACAAGGAGGGAACAACTGGGATAGTTCAGAAGTACAGGCATCTAGTCAGGAAACTAAAGAAGACAAGAGTGGAACAGGTTGTTCTCTCAGGAATTTTGCCAGTAATGGGAGGAAGGGGGGCAACATACAGAAACTGTAAGAGGATGGCGATCAACGCACTAGTTGAGCAGATGTGTGAAGAAGAGGGCGTGGGATGCATAGATTTATGGGGGTACTTTTTTGGGAGAGAAGATATGTACATGAGAGATGGCCTCCATCTAAGTGGAAAGGGGGCAGCAGTATTCTCAGAGAATCTGCTGCGATCTGTTGACAGTGGGACAGGTTGCATCTATTTAAACTAAATTCGCAGGGGGGACTCGCAGAGAAGCCTGAAACTGGAGGCATAGATAAAGACAGCAAAAATAATTCAGCAAAGAACAGTCTGGAAAACTGTTCTGAAGCTGGATATAAATGTGTTTGTTTAAATGCAAGGAGTATAGTAAACAAAAGAAATGAACTAAACATTATGGTAGAAGATATTGACCCTCACATAACAGGTATAACCGAATCATGGGCAACCACCGATATATCAGATGCCGAATTGGGACTGACAGGATATGTAATGTTTAGGAAAGATAGAATAGGAAGAAGGGGAGGTGGAGTTATTTTATATATTAAAGAATCTATCCAGGCTTATGAAATAAAATTAGACAGAGAAGCAGATTGCGAAGAAGCTGTTTGGTGTAACATAGTTACAGGAAACTCAACGTTAACGGTTGGATTAGTTTATCGAAGTCCAAACATAACCATAGAAGAGAATGAAAAAATACAAAACGCTATAAGGGAAGTGAGCAAACGGGACTGTGTTATTATGGGGGATTTTAACCATGGGCATATAAAATGGAAATCTCTACAGAGTATGGGTAGTGAGGACCACAAGTTTTTAGTTTTAGTACAAGATAGTTTCCTTTCTCAACATGTGCTAGAACCAACCAGGGGAGAGAATGTGTTAGACATAGTTTTGTCCTCACCTAATGAATTAGTTGACAATGTCAGGATATGTGAGCCACTGGGGAATAGTGATCACAACCAGATACATTTTACCATCAAAGTAAAATCAGAAAGAAATAGTAAAAAGCAGTACAGGAGAAATTTCCACAAAGGAAAATATAAGGACATAAGGAAATATTTAGCAAAGATAGACTGGAATAACACACTGAAGAATAAGACAGCAACAAAATGCTGGAATATCTTAGAGTGAAATTGAATACATCATCGTCAAATTTGTTCCCTTAAAAAAAACACGCGAAACTGTCCAAAAAGAAACACTTATCGAAAGAAGCCATTAGAAAAATTAAGTATAAACAAATGATGTGGAAATCATATAGACGTACTGGAAATGACGAAGACTACAACATTTATAAAGAAGCACTAAACCAAGCTAAAGCTGAAATTAGAAATTCAAAGAGAAGCTATGAACATAAATTAGCTTGTAATATAAAACATGACAGCAAGAGTTCTTATGCGTATATGTTCGAAGCAAACAGAAAGTTCAGGATAAGGTTGGTCCTCTAGAAGATAGTGCTGGAAATATAATATCAGAAGGATTCTTAATGGCAGAAGATCTGAATGAGTATTTTAGTTCAGTGTTTACCAGAGAAGACACCAGTTCACTGCCAGTACCAGAGGCTAAGTTCAAGGGGGCAGAATCAGACTATTTAAGACAGTTAATTGTAACCCCAGAAATGATAGCTAATAAAATTAGGGCTATGAAGGATAATAAATCACCTGGAGTGGATGGTATTCCACCCACACTACTATTGGAAATTGTAGAACAAATTAGCATACCGCTTGCAACAATTTTCAACTTGTCATTAGAAGAGGGAGTGGTTCCTTTAGAATGGAAAGAAGCAAACATTATACCGTTATTTAAAAAAGGTTCAAGAAACAGGTCAAATAATTATAGACCAGATAGTTTAACATCAGTGATTTGTAAATTATTAGATAGACTAATTAAAGATCACATGGTGGATTTTCTTGTTAAACATAACTTGATAAACCCATCTCAACATGGGTTTCTAAAAGCGAGGTCATGCTTAACAAATATGTTATGTTTTTTGGAAGATATCACTAGGTGGGTATATGATGGATCACCAGTAGATATAGTCTACTTAGATTTTCAAAAAGCTTTCGACAAAGTGCCACATCAAAGATTACTGCTTAAACTAAAGGCCCATGGCATAGGAAATGGTACAATTAACTGGATAAAAAAATGGCTGATTGACAGAAGACAACGGGTAGTTGTTGATGGGGAGGCTTCAAACTGGAAATCAGTTTTGAGTGGGGTTCCACAGGGATCAGTACTGGGACCTATATTATTCTTAATATACGATTTGGACGATGATATAGCTAGCAAGGGGTTGAAATTTGCAGATGATACAAAAGTGTTTAGAAGGATTAAAAGTGATGGAGATAGACAGCATTTACAAGATGATCTTGACAGGTTGATCAAATGGTCTGAAAAGTGGCAAATGTTGTTCAATTTTGGGAAATGTAAATGCCTTCACACAGGACATGGGAATGAATATGTAGAATATACAATGGGGGAACTGTACTAAGTACTACTGTAAAAGAAAAAGACTTAGGGCTGACAATTAGTGCTGACATGAAGGTTTCAGAGCAGTGTGGAATTGCAGCTTCAAAAGGAAATCGAATCCTTGGATTGATTAGGCAAAATATAGCATATAAAGAAAAAGAACTAATAATACCGCTGTACAAAACAATAGTTAGGCCTCATTTAGAATACCGCAAGAAGGACATAGATATGCTAGAAAGAGTACAGAGGAGAGCGACTAAAATAATACCAAAACTGAGGGATCTTAGTTATGAAAAACGCCTAAAAGAACGTGGTTTAACAACACTAGAGACCAGGAGATTGAGAGGAGATCAGATAGAAGTGTTTAAAATATTGAATGGTTATGAAAATATTGATAGAAATGTTTTTTTTTCAGTTAAGAAAAATAGAAAGACTAGAGAACATGAAGTGACATTAGTAAAGGAGCAGTGTAGATTAGACGTAAGAAAGTTCTCATTTTCACAAAGGACTGTGAATGAACAAAACAGATTATCTGATGATTGTGTGGGTGCTAGTAGTGTGAATATGTTTAAAAATAAAATCGACACATACCTCAGAAGGGCTAGATATATGTAGATAAAAGGGTTGGACTTTTGATAAGCCAAACGACTTCCTTGTCCACCTGCCATCTAGAGTTAATTCTCTAGATGGCAATCTTGTTAAATCTTGTTAAATCTTGTACCGTGGAAAAAATATATTGACACACTGGTGCCACCTAGCGACTGACACATGTTAATGCAAATTGACGCTAATATAAATTTTGTGTCGTAAAATTGCAAGTGCCCCACCATATATTGACAAGGGGGGTAAACCTACAAACCTCTACTAAATGCATAAAGAACTTGAATATATTGCACACTGGGGTAGATGCACAGTTGAAACAAACACTTAGTGCTGCATTTACTACAAAATCGATGTTCCAACCATTTTCTTAATAATCAGGTTCAAGAGTATTCGTAATAGCTGCCCTGATCATCTGGCTGCTTTCTGTAAACTAAGATCAATCTGAAATGTAGAGTGTAGACCCACCTTGAGGTTTGACACGGCAGTGGACTGGCCCACGTCCCGGTCGGCAAATTCTGCCAAGGAAACATCAGACATTGAGCATCTTACATCTACCTATGCATACTGTGAATAGGCACGTGGGTAATTAATACATGTGTGTGATCAACTAACACAACAAAACATGTTCAGACAATAGAGATGCAAGAAGAGCGGATGCAAGAAGAGCGGATGCAAGAAGAGCGGATGCAAGAAGAGCGGATGCAAGAAGAGCGGATGCAAGAAGAGCGGATGCAAGAAGAGCGGATGCAAGAAGAGCGGGTGCAAGAAGAGCGGGTGCAAGAACAGCGGATGCAAGAAGAGCGGATGCAAGAAGAGCGGATGCAAGAAGAGCGGATGCAAGAAGAGCGGATGCAAGAAGAGCGGATGCAAGAACAGCGGATGCAAGAACAGCGGATGCAAGAACAGCGGATGCAAGAACAGCGGGTGCAAGAACAGCGGATGCAAGAACAGCGGGTGCAAGAACAGTGGATGCAAGAACAGTGGATGCAAGAACAGTGGATGCAAGAACAGCGGGTGCAAGAACAGCGGATGCAAGAACAGCGGATGCAAGAACAGTGGATGCAAGAACAGTGGATGCAAGAACAGTGGATGCAAGAACAGCGGATGCAAGAACAGTGGATGCAAGAACAGTGGATGCAAGAACAGTGGATGCAAGAACAGCGGGTGCAAGAACAGCGGATGCAAGAAGAGCGGATGCAAGAACAGCGGATGCAAGAACAGCGGATGCAAGAACAGTGGATGCAAGAACAGTGGATGCAAGAACAGCGGATGCAAGAACAGCGGATGCAAGAACAGTGGATGCAAGAACAGCGGATGCAAGAACAGCGGATGCAAGAACAGCGGATGCAAGAACAGCGGGTGCAAGAACAGCGGATGCAAGAACAGTGGATGCAAGAAGAGCGGGTGCAAGAACAGTGGATGCAAGAAGAGCGGATGCAAGAACAGCGGATGCAAGAACAGCGGATGCAAGAACAGCGGATGCAAGAACAGTGGATGCAAGAACAGTGGATGCAAGAAGAGCGGGTGCAAGAACAGCGGATGCAAGAAGAGCGGATGCAAGAACAGCGGATGCAAGAACAGGGGATGCAAGAACAGCGGATGCAAGAACAGCGGGTGCAAGAACAGCGGGTGCAAGAACAGCGGGTGCAAGAACAGTGGATGCAAGAACAGTGGATGCAAGAACAGCGGGTGCAAGAACAGCGGATGCAAGAACAGTGGATGCAAGAAGAGCGGGTGCAAGAACAGTGGATGCAAGAACAGTGGATGCAAGAACAGTGGGTGCAAGAACAGCGGATGCAAGAACAGTGGATGCAAGAACAGTGGATGCAAGAAGAGCGGGTGCAAGAACAGTGGATGCAAGAACAGTGGATGCAAGAACAGCGGGTGCAAGAACAGTGGATGCAAGAACAGCGGATGCAAGAAGAGCGGGTGCAAGAACAGTGGATGCAAGAACAGCAGATGCAAGAAGAGCGGGTGCAAGAACAGTGGATGCAAGAACAGCGGATGCAAGAAGAGCGGGTGCAAGAACAGCGGATGCAAGAACAGCGGGTGCAAGAACAGCGGATGCAAGAACAGCGGATGCAAGAACAGCGGATGCAAGAACAGCGGGTGCAAGAACAGCGGATGCAAGAACAGCGGGTGCAAGAACAGTGGATGCAAGAAGAGCGGGTGCAAGAACAGGGGATGCAAGAACAGCGGATGCAAGAACAGCGGATGCAAGAACAGTGGATGCAAGAAGAGCGGGTGCAAGAACAGCGGATGCAAGAACAGCGGATGCAAGAACAGCGGATGCAAGAACAGCGGATGCAAGAACAGCGGATGCAAGAACAGCGGATGCAAGAACAGTGGATGCAAGAAGAGCGGATGCAAGAACAGCGGATGCAAGAACAGCGGGTGCAAGAACAGCGGGTGCAAGAACAGCGGATGCAAGAACAGCGGGTGCAAGAACAGCGGATGCAAGAAGAGCGGGTGCAAGAACAGTGGATGCAAGAACAGTGGATGCAAGAACAGCGGGTGCAAGAACAGCGGATGCAAGAACAGTGGATGCAAGAACAGCGGATGCAAGAACAGCAGATGCAAGAACAGCGGATGCAAGAACAGTGGATGCAAGAAGAGCGGATGCAAGAACAGCGGGTGCAAGAACAGCGGATGCAAGAACAGCGGATGCAAGAACAGCGGATGCAAGAACAGCGGATGCAAGAACAGCGGATGCAAGAACAGCGGATGCAAGAACAGCGGATGCAAGAACAGCGGATGCAAGAACAGCGGATGCAAGAACAGCGGATGCAAGAACAGCGGATGCAAGAACAGTGGATGCAAGAAGAGCGGGTGCAAGAAGAGCGGGTGCAAGAACAGCGGATGCAAGAACAGCGGATGCAAGAACAGTGGATGCAAGAAGAGCGGATGCAAGAACAGCGGGTGCAAGAAGAGCGGATGCAAGAACAGTGGATGCAAGAAGAGCGGGTGCAAGAACAGCGGGTGCAAGAAGAGCGGATGCAAGAACAGTGGATGCAAGAAGAGCGGGTGCAAGAAGAGCGGATGCAAGAACAGCGGATGCAAGAACAGCGGATGCAAGAACAGCGGATGCAAGAACAGTGGATGCAAGAACAGCGGATGCAAGAAAAGCCGGTGCAAGAACAGCGGATGCAAGAACAGTGGATGCAAGAACAGTGGATGCAAGAACAGCGGATGCAAGAACAGCGGATGCAAGAACAGTGGATGCAAGAACAGCGGATGCAAGAACAGTGGATGCAAGAACAGCGGATGCAAGAACAGCGGGTGCAAGAACAGCGGATGCAAGAACAGCGGATGCAAGAACAGCGGATGCAAGAACAGTGGATGCAAGAACAGCCGGGTGAACAGGGATGCAAGAACAGCGGATGCAA
Organism: Paraescarpia echinospica; assembly: GCA_020002185.1. NCBI lineage: Eukaryota > Metazoa > Annelida > Polychaeta > Sabellida > Siboglinidae > Paraescarpia > Paraescarpia echinospica. The sequence continues at coordinate 26,725,672 of CM034538.1, read as the reverse complement.
GAACTTGGCCGGATGCAAGAACAGTGGATGCAAGAACGGATGCAAGAGCGGATGCAAGAACGGCGGATGCAAGAACAGTGGATGCAGGCATGCCAAGAACATCCGGATGCAAGAACGGATGCAAGAACTGGCGGATGCAAGAACAGTGGATGCAAGGAGAACAGCGGATGCAAAGAAAAGCGGTGCAAGAACTGGATGCAAGAACAGTGGATGCACAGAACAGTGGATGCAAGAAGAAGCGGAAGCAAGAACAGCCGGATGCAAAGAACAGTGGATGCAAGAACAGTGGATGCAAAGAACAGTGGATACAAGAACAGCGGGTGCAAAAGAGCGGATGCAAGAACAGCGGATGCAAAGAACGAGTGGATGCAAGAACAGTGGATGCAAGAACAGCGGATGCAAGAACAGCGGATGCAAGAACGGGATACAAGAACAGCCCGGATGCAAGAACGAAAAGGGTGCAAGAAGAGCGGATGCAAGAACAGTGGATGCAAGAAGAGCGGGTGCAAGAACAGCGGGTGCAAGAAGAGCGGATGCAAGAACAGTGGATGCAAGAAGAGCGGGTGCAAGAAGAGCGGATGCAAGAACAGCGGATGCAAGAACAGCGGATGCAAGAACAGCGGATGCAAGAACAGTGGATGCAAGAACAGCGGATGCAAGAAAAGCCGGTGCAAGAACAGCGGATGCAAGAACAGTGGATGCAAGAACAGTGGATGCAAGAAGAGCGGAAGCAAGAACAGCGGATGCAAGAACAGTGGATGCAAGAACAGCGGATGCAAGAACAGCGGATGCAAGAACAGCGGATGCAAGAACAGTGGATGCAAGAAGAGCGGGTGCAAGAACAGCGGGTGCAAGAACAGCGGATGCAAGAACAGCGGATGCAAGAACAGTGGATGCAAGAAGAGCGGATGCAAGAACAGCGGGTGCAAGAACATGCAAGAACAGGGATGCAAGAACAGCGGGTGCAAGAACATGCAAGAACAGTGGATGCAAGAAGAGCGGAGCGGATGCAAGAACAGCGGATGCAAGAACAGTGCAAGAACAGCGGATGCAAGAACAGTGGATGCAAGAACAGCGGATGCAAGAACAGCCGGTGCAAGAACAGCGGATGCAAGAACAGTGGATGCAAGAACAGTGGATGCAAGAACAGCGGATGCAAGAACAGCGGATGCAAGAACAGTGGATGCAAGAACAGCGGATGCAAGAACAGTGGATGCAAGAACAGCGGATGCAAGAACAGCGGGTGCAAGAACAGCGGATGCAAGAACAGTGGATGCAAGAACAGCGGATGCAAGAACAGTGGATGCAAGAACAGTGAACTGTTTGTGAATTGTTAAACCCTCATGTCGTGTTGAATGTTTTGGTCACAAGATCACTCAAAACAATATCACCTGATTTTTTAATGTGTAATATTTCCAGACATAATTTTTAAATAATTTTTTTTTTCGTTAGCCAAAGCCCCTGGAACTACATTTGGACAGATTGAGATTTAGTGGATGACATTTTGAAAAAAATTGAAGATTTTGTTGGTGAAAATAAAAGAGATAACAGCCTACCTATATTCTGATTGGCCAGCTGGTCCAGGACATCGTTCTGACGGTGGATCTCGTTGACGAGATACTGCCGATCCTTTTCGCTGGTACATACGATGTCTCGCACATCCAACTTGAGTCTCTGTTCCTTGTCTCTCTGGTCCCTCATCTCACTCTTCAGCCACTCCAACTTACTCTGACCGACAGCAACATAATAAATAAATATGCTCATAATTAAAGACTCATATAGCACCAAATATAGCTAAATGTATTCAAGGTGCTTTAGACTTAAAGCTAAGTTAATAATAAAGTAATAAATTAAACATACAAATGTTCTTAAATTATCATCACTAGCAAAAATGCCTGTCACCTGACGGGATGCCTTGGTAGATGACAGTCACGCTAGCAATATTTACCAAATGTTAGAAAACGCACAGCGTTATTACATAAACACCATAACGAGTTTGCAGATACTTATTGTATGTTCAAAATGATGAAGGCTGGAGAGAATGTGAAGTTCACATCAATCGATAGGCTCTTGTCGTGATAGTGTAGAATTGTCAAATAATACTCATATTGGTATGTTATTGGCATGGGGGTAGACAAGCATTATTGTGTCAGTGTCTACTTCGTGTTGCCAAGAGCATGACGCAGGGGCTGTTTCCATGAAGTATTTGCCGCGCGCATGGAGCTGTGATTGTTAAGTTACGTTTTACGCATGCAAAACCACATAACCGCATGGGAAACATTACACTGAGAGATGCGATAGATAAGGGGGTCATACCTTCACTTCAGCTAGCCACTTGTGGGGCTCACTGGGCAGGCCTCGGGTCAGAGACAGCGCCTACAACCAAACCAGATTTTTGAACCCAAAAACGATAGTGCCTACACACCAGATTTATGAAAAGATTTTGCCTTAGTCAAAATTCTTTGCTCATATCTGTCAAAGTCTCTATGGTTTTAGCAAAACCACTCTTTTAAAATACTCTAAATTGACTGTGCAGGTAATTAATATATTCTTGCACAACACATGAATTTCAACTAGCTTACTCCCACCCATGGACAAATAAAACAAGGGCATCAATTATCAATATTACAGTAGCTTGGTTTGTTTATATCTGCCACCTAGCAAGGTGACCACCATTCTATTCTCCCAGGTAGGAGAAAGACCCTCAAGAAAAAGCAGGTCATCAAAAACATGTAAGGAAATTACTTTTAATGACTAGTGTTGCGTTTTCTGAAATACGTCGCCAATCAGTAGATTGGAGGTGAACGGTCCAAGGAAGCGAAGGAACTTAGAAAGAGGTGAGTGGACCGCAGCATCTCAGAGAAGCAGCTACAATGTTTCAAAGTTACATATTAATATACAGAGGATCACAATTTGCGATGGGTCAAATGAATTGTTCTGTTCACATCACTCAAATGCAGCTTCGTTTACTGACTAACTACGATACTGTTATTTATGTTAACACCAGCTACAGTTGGGCATGTGACCTACGACTGAAACTAAAAACATGATTCTGCATAGTAGCGCCATCTAGTGGACATGTAAGGAAGTGTGATGTGAACTTTGTGCCATACCTTGTATGTCTCCACAGAGCCAATGGTGGCTATCTCAATGACAGAGTCCACAGCTGCAGCCACAGTGTTGAGCACATTCTGAAACATGTACAGAACTACCATCATGTGGAGAAGTAACAGGAACATGTGTAAGTCTCTTCTAACTTAAAGGGAATAGAAACATCTATTGCTTGAATTTATGTTATATTACATCCTGCTATCTATTTCCACGTCCACCAAGCAAAACAAATCAAAAAAATTCAATGAATTAGAAATTCCATATTTTATGCTGTACATCCGGACATTTTCGAATATGCATATTTTTGGCGCGCTTTTCAGGATGCCGAGATGTGACGTCACTTATGACTCAAACTCGCATCAGGCCGACCCTTTCCATGCATTCAGAGCATGTTTACAAGTATAGCTTTTGGGTCGAAACGAGCGTCAGAATGAGTTATTGTGCAATTTTCCGACGTAATACAAACACTAGTCATCATAGAGGAACAAGCAGTTATCTTACGGTTCCACATGAATCCAATTTTATTCAAAACAATGTATGCGAATGGGCCTACAAGTTGACTAGGTTTCGCCGAGCTTGGGCTCGTTTTCAGAATAATTACATCGAATGCAACCAACGGGATATAATCTACACCAATAAACATACATAGCAAACATATATTGTATCCAGCTACATAAAGTAACGTGTATAATCTCATAATATCACTAGAATATCGATATATGAAGGAGTTGTACAATTTACCATAACAACTTAAATCAGTTAAAGAGTTTCCGCTGGTCCCACTAGCTCAGTGGGTAGGCGCGTTGGTTACTTGTCATTTATTTTATAATCGGGCGACGCCGGTTCAATCCTGACAGCATGCAAACTATTGATTTTCTTTACACTTTTTTTGTTTATGTTTTCACAAAGTAATATAAACCAAATCATTTAGTATACTATGATGCACTGTTTGTAAATAATTTTTATTTTGTAGTAATTATTTATTCACCACAAAAATGAAAATATGGTCATTATGTTTCTAAATTTTATTTATCTAAACAAATATAATGTAATGGATATCTAATTTATTAATTATAAATATATTGTACAGTAATATATTGTAATTATATATGTGAAAACAGATTGTGATCTGTCTTGATAAATACAATTTAGAAACATCGTTGTATATAATGACCATATTTTCATTTTTGTGGCGAATAAATAATTACTACAAAAATATTAAAAAATATTTACAAACAGTGCATCATAGTATACTAAATGATTTGGTTTATATTACTTCGTGAAAACAAAACAAAAAAAGTGTAAAGAAAATCAATAGTTTGCATGCTGTCAGGATTGAACCGGCGTCGCCCGATTGTAAAACAGACACCAAGGAACCAACGCGTTTACCAACTGAGCTATCACGGCCGGCAGAAATTCGCTGACTGATTTCAGTTGTTATGATAAATTGTACAACTCCTCCTTCATAGATCGATATTTTAGTGATATTATGAGATTTTACTCGTTACTTTCAGTAGCTGGATACGATATATATGTTTGCTATGTATGTATATTGGTGTACATTATCTCCCGTTGGTTGCATTCGATATAATTATTCTGAAAACGAGCCCAGGGCCAAGCTCGGCGAAACCTAGTCGACTTGTAGGCTCATTCGCATTCATTGTTTTGAATAAAATTGAATTCATGTGGAACCGTAAGATAACTGCTTGTTCCTCTATGATGACTAGTGTTTGTATTACATTGGATTATTGCATAACAACTTATTCTGACGCTCGTTTCGACCTCAACATTATCCATGTAAACATGCTCTGAATGCATAGAAAGGGTCGGCCTGCTGCGAGTGTGAGTCATGTGTGACGTTAAGATACCACGTGATCGCCTAGCTCATTAAATTTTTATTTTCCGCGGGAATCGCTACACAGACGGGTTTAAAATCGAATTTATGCTACAAATGTATTTTTTTAATGTTCTCGAATGTTACAGGCAATTTTAAACTTTCTGTACACATGGAAAACGGATTTTAGCTAATGCCTTGTTTTTATTTCCTTTAAAAATAGTCAAATATTTCCAGACTGATATACATAAAATGACATGAAATATTTGGCTTGTAACTACAATACTGTAAAGAATATTAGTATTGACACAGTAGCATCTTGCTTTAAGAACTCCTGATGTAAGGAAGTTAAAGGAAAAGTCTAACCAAGTCCCAAGGTGTTCTATGCTATACTATTCTTTTCTATCAATTTTAAAGAAGAGCATTGAATTGATAGGGACAATATTTCACGAGACAACTTCCCTCTCGGTATTGCTGTGGACAAGAAATCTATAACAATGGCATTAACATGGATGTGTCTTCTAGAATTTCAAACGGGGCAGTTTCTATATTTTGATGTGTTACTACTTGGCTGTATAGTTTAGAGATTGAGTGATGTTGCTGTGGAGAGAGGTAGTTGACAGGCATGTTGACGTTACGTGGTAGTCTTTATGCAGGTCTCTGAGAGCCTGCCTTGTGTCGTGTAAGTCCAGTTCCAAGTCCTCCGCCCTTAGTAAACACACAACTTAATCAATACATGCATATATCACTACATACAGCCAACAGGTCGAGACGGAAAACA